>KN475809.1:35021-45182 GCA_000787095.1 Periophthalmodon schlosseri
ACACATACACACACATATGTTGGGTTTACATGTCTTATGGGGCCATTGCATTGACTTATGTTTCCAGTAGACTGATCCGAACCTTAACAATAGTTACTACTTAACGTATTTTAACTTAACTTTGTCCCATGTTGTGGATCTAGTGATAAAGAATGGGGACTTAACGTAAAAGAGGCAGGTCCACATAATGTTAGTATGTATAAAGATTTTAGTCCCCACATTGTGATAATTATTCACCCGCACAAAACATATGCCAGGTTTGACACACTGCTGCTTTCTCCCTGACAACCAGTGTCGCAGCAGCTAACATCAGGCCATTCTCTGGTTGGCTGCATGTGTGAATCCAGTGGAAGCATCCTCAGGCACCAGTGTCCATCGCGTTGACATTCCACTCATTACCTCCCCCCACTCGCCCCCTTATGTCTTCTAGTTTAATTTAAACTGGCAGCAATATTGGACATGCAATTTAAGGAGTGAATTTGATGATCCATTTGTGAGGGAAAATATTACCTGTTAGTAGGCTCCAGGACTGATGCACTTCTATTTGCAGATAGAATTCAAGCCTTTAGAACCACAGTCTATTCAAAGTTGAAGTAGTTGTGAAGAGTAAGATGGAGAGTATGAGGTTGACGGGGGTTCTGCTGCTGCGGTAGAGAAGAGGAAGGTTGTGACATTTATTTGAACCTGCAGGAAATCATTAATTATATGAATTAATTGATTAGTTGAGAGATGAAGGTATAAGGCAGGACTTAGCCAACTGGGGGAAGGCATGAGGTTATAGTTATAGTTTCTAGTTATATTGCAAGTTATTAGGTTTGCATGCTTTGTACCTTAAAAACCAAACCAATAGACAGTTAAACAATATCTTCCTTGTTGAATGCACATTTCTGCTTTGTTTGCATGTGTCTGTAGTGCGGACGGAGACTTTGCCATTGTCCACGAGACCAAAGTGCTGCTGGAGCACACAGGCATGATCACATGGAACCCTCCCGCCATCTTTAAGAGCTACTGTGAGATCATTGTGCTGCACTTCCCCTTCGACCTGCAGAACTGTAGCATGAAGCTGGGAACGTGGACCTACGATGGCAATCTGGTCGTCATAAACCCTGTAATCACTCAATGCAATTCTATGATCTCAATATAAACAGACGCTATACAACAAGGGGCAACAGTGGAACAGGGAGTTGAATAGGCAGATACTGTTATTGTGTCTTTGTGCAACACACTTTACCCACATCTTTTGTTGCTGAAACTATGGCTGGTTGTGATAGAATGGACAGTGAAAAAAAGAAAACTGAAAGATAATCATTCACCTAGTTTGCTAAGGCTACAGTAGCACCAATGTCAGAAGCGAAAGTTTAATGCAAGTGACAAAAGGGCAACTTATGCATTATATTTATACTGTTCATATCGCAGATATTTTCATTATCAGCAATTATTTACATTACTATTAGTGTCTGCATTTGTAATTAGATTGGCCGCCCAGTTGCATTCTCATACACACCACAAGATGCTATCTACGTTACTGCTGTGTGCCAGCTTTGGCCTGACAAAAGAACACTACAGATGAGGTTGAGCAAAGGCCAGGTGAGGGGAGACAGGTTTCATCTACCATCTACGGCTAAAAAAAAAACAAACTTACAGATGGTAGCGTTAAAGATTGAATATTTATATAAAAGAAGAGTGAATTCGATTTATAGATCACAACATAAGTCACCTCACAATGCGTCATAAAAACGTTGATTTAACCAACACAAACAGTTAGAAAATCAGACAATGAAGTATTTATCATCGGTCGATAAAAACAAGCAGATTGACCAACATTCACAGGAAACAACCGGAGAAATAACTTTTAATTTAATCTGTAAACAAACGTGATGTCTTGTCAAATTTTGCTATGCCTCTTACCACAGGACAGTGACCGGCCGGACCTGAGCCACTTCATGGAGAGTGGGGAGTGGGTGATGAAAGACTTCCGCAGTTGGAAGCACCAGGTGTTCTACTCGTGTTGCCCGGACACCCCTTACCTGGACATCACGTACCACTTCCTCATGCTGCGTCTGCCTCTCTACTTCATCGTCAACGTCATCATCCCCTGTATGCTATTCTCCTTCCTCACAGGCCTGGTCTTCTACCTGCCCACTGACTCAGGTATGGACATGCAACCAGGCTCACAAAGTAGCACTATCAAAAATATGGGAAAGAAGGCAAGGTCAGTTACAAAATAGTGTACAGTAATATGTTGTTCTTATCAGGGAATTACTGATGCAGCTTGTGTTTTCTTTTGCACATTTTATGGTGACTTGTAGGGCTGCAAAGATTAATCGCAACTGAATCGAAATCGCAATTTGAATAGATGCAATAAGCAAATTGGAAAAGCTGCAATTTTTGAAGTACCAAAAAAAAAAACCCAAAAGTTACATTATCCTGAATTATTCTGGATAAAAATAGCTAACCCTGTAGTTTAGATCTGTACAAACATGTTTTCGAATGTGATTCTCCTATTAGTTTGTCAGTTCATATTTTGTCAATTCCTCTGGGTGCGTTTAAAATGTGAACTTTAACAAAATCCTATTATTAAAACATAAATCTCAAATCTAATCACAATGCTTGTCAGGAAAATCGCAAAACGTTCAGCCTTAGTGACTTGTGGACAAGCACGTAATTTTGCAAGATTACAGAAAGGAGTTATTTGTTGTTGTCTTCGAGACATACAAAAGCAGTTGCAACCCAAAACCCTAAACGAACTATCTCTATTTTCTGTCTGCATTTCTCCTGAATTTGTCTCACTTTAGTGTTTTCAAATTGTACAATATATGTTTTTGCTGTTTCTGTCTTGTGAATTAACAGAGGAAAACATTTTTATCCATAGGTCTATTTTTCTTCAAAATGGGCTCGTCTCATGCTTTTGTCTTTTGCCCCGTCTTTTCTCTCGCGGGTTTGAGTGGATTTCATAATGTCAAAACAAAATGAAATTCCCACTGAGTAAATCTCATTTCAGCAGAAGCTTAGACCAAGACAGTCCAATAATAAATTCGCCAGTGAATCGTAAAATGTCAACCATGTTTAATCTGTTGGCGAGGTCCAATTCGGTCCTTTGACTTTCTCTTTGGTCTACGAATAAATTCATACTAGTGAACAAAAGAGATAGATTAGTGGTAAACACTTTGAATAGATGCTATACTGTTATGATAACTTAAACAGACAGCATGCTCCAAACTTGGCCTTTAAGTATGGGGAGTCTGGCCTCAACCTCCACATCTGGCATGGCTATGGGAGCAGACCGGGCTCATTACCCAGAGTCCCTCAGTGCTGTCATGTCTGAACCAGGCCTTTGCTTTAATGTATTATACATCACTTGATCTGCGCCTCTGATATGACTGCTGACAGAAGAGTGTAGAGAGAGGCTGATGCCAGAAGATGCTCTCAGTGGGAAAAGCCGGCATCACAAACGACACGCCCTGAATACGGCTGCTGTGAATCACTGTCAGTTTGTTTACTCTTTCTTTGGTTTGATTTGAGGATAAAACGTCTGTTCAATGTTTTAAAGTGTAGTAAGTGTCTGGAGGCCTTGCTCACGTGGGCCTCACATGAAGCCTGGATTTGAATTGTTTCAGTGAACTAAGGCCACAAAGTAGTAATGTAATAGTATTATTGAACATCTCTTATCTCCAAAACTGTGCTGCAAGTTATTATTTGAGACACAGTTCAGTTCAGTCAGCTTCATTCACTGTTGCTGTCATTTCTCAGAAGTGAAAAATGTTGCAGTTGCTAAGAAGAGTCTATTGAAAAAAAACCTGTGCAATGTGCTTCCTCATTTGGCATGTTTTAGTAGTATAATACATTTTTAACAATTAGGCTAAATGGTTTTCAAACTCAAGTTCTTCAAATCATACTTCAAATAACGTCTACAGTCAGTTAACAATTGCCGCCTGCAGTAGGCTACTTCTGACTCTAGGGGGCCCCAGACCCCTGTGGAAGGCTGAATAAATCATACCATGCGGAAGACATGCGTAAGGCACAGTGATATTGTGGTTCAGACTGTAATAGCCGACACTTCAATTTTCTCATATCGATTTTCTCTGGACAATTTATATTCATCAAATATACCCATACTGTACCTCTTTAAATGGGAAGCCTTTGTCCAGTGTGTAGCTAAATGATTTTGAGCCTTAATCCACCTACAACAAACGCCATAACATGACCATACCATGCATATGTATATATATTTCAATGTTGTGTTATCTGTTGGCCTATGTTGCAGGTGAGAAGATGACCCTGTCCATCTCTGTGCTCTTGTCCCTCACCGTTTTCCTGCTGGTCATCGTGGAGCTCATCCCCTCCACCTCCAGCGCGGTGCCTCTTATCGGGAAATACATGCTTTTCACCATGGTCTTCGTCATCGCCTCTATTATTATTACCGTCATTGTGATCAACACTCACCACCGCTCCCCCAGTACACACACCATGCCTGAATGGGTCCGCAAGGTAAGCGTATCACATTTATTACATGGAGAATATCGCCCTCTAGTGGTAAAGGTGTAGTATTGCTTCTGCTGGTGTATTGTTCTCACCCTATGTGCCCTGTTTTACTGCTCCAATATCTGTACCCTTTGTTTTATGACAGGTTTTTATTGAGACAATCCCCAACATTATGTTCTTTTCGACAATGAAGCGTCCGGGGAAGGAGAAGCAGATTAGAAACATCTATGGCGCAGACTTTGACATCTCAGACATCTCAGGTAACCAGGCGACCTCAGTGCCCTACCAGTCACCCATCACCAAGAACCCAGACGTACGCAGCGCCATAGAGGGAGTCAAGTATATTGCAGAGACCATGAAATCGGATGAGGAGTCTAACAATGTAAGCCATTTTATTTTGTCTCTTAAGCAGAAGTTCGCGTTAGTTAGGATATAATAAGCCTAAAAAAAACAAAAAAACAAAAAAACAACAACACTACAAAATCCAAAAGGTACTGGTAAAAGTAGCTTATACTGAATAGTAGGCTATACATTAGACCCGTACTTAACAATTACGATACAGTAGTGTCTTTATTACACTACTGATACTTAGGCCTGCACATTCTACATACAACTACTACCACTAGCCTATTTATATCCAGGCAAGTATGTGGTTGACCTGTACATTTGAATTTATAGACTGTCATGTATTTTTTTGGTCGTTGTTCATGTCTCATTAACCAAAGGCCTGTTTGTTATTCCCCTGCAGGCAGCTGAGGAGTGGAAGTTTGTTGCCATGGTGCTGGACCACATTCTGCTCTGTGTCTTCATGGCGGTGTGTCTCATTGGCACTTTGGGCGTGTTCGCAGGTCGTCTCATTGAGCTAAGCCTGCTCTGAAGTCTTGACACAGTATAGGCCCAGTCTAGGCCTGTTACTGTGACCTCTGTTTGCATTCTTGAGTTTATGGCTGTATACGCCTTCTGTTCTGGTTTGGTGACTTTATATTGTTTGATTTTTTCACATTTGACAATAAGCTACATTATCTTGAACTTTGTTATGTTTGACTTGACACATTTATGGGAACAATTATTAAAAATATTATTATCATCATTATCATTTTTACCATTCCTCAGTTTGTTAAGTGTGAAGTTAGGCTTTTTGATGAGTAGGAACAGGTGCACTGAACAGTACTCAGTCATTTGACTGTCAAATACATATGCATAATTTGTTGCTTTTTTCCAAGCACACCCTTAGATTCCGTTTGGAAAATATAATGTATATAGACTACATAAGAATTTATAGCCGAAGTGAAATTTTAGACTGGACTGAAGACAACAAGAGAAACAGTGCTTTTTTACAGCCTGTGTTAAGGAGACAGCAAGCCTAAGCCATGCAGCTCACTACCTGCTTTGATATAACATACAACAGTCATAAGTGGCTTCACACTGAAAAGAGGGCATTGTTATTAACATATTTTCCAATTGCACAATAAATCCTCGTCGTCAATAACAGTTGAAGCTGACCGCGCCCCCTCCTCGCTGTGGCGCGTGTGATTGGTGAGTCGCCGTAGACGCTTTGGGGAAGAGCGACTGTAGCAGGTTAACTATAACGCAGATTGTGCGCTCCCTGAAGAGTTTCCATGGGTTTATATAACACCTTGTTTATGGTAATCAGGGACGTTATTTTATAAACGCTTAAAAATATTTGTTGTAGTAATTACGCTGTCACTTTGAACAGTAGACTTTATAACGTATCTACAACTTGTCGACTGCCTACTACTATGGCCACTCACCCACGCTACTCGGACAGATAACATGAGGAGGACGCAGCGTGCAGAGGTAGGATATACAAGTTGTTTAACCGTTAGACAAGTTCCTGTTTCAACTTTAGGCCTATATTATTGTACTTATTTGCATTATTATCAGAGGCTTGTTACAACCAAACATAAAAGTCGTTATCTTTTTGCCTTTGGACCAATGACTTTCCGTTCTCCACCATTTTCCAGTGCTGCTGCTGCCTTGTTTTAGTGGTTGGTGGTTGTAGCTTGGCCCAGACCTATAGATGACAGCTGACAGGATCATGGCACCAGATGGGACTTTCACCTTGGTGTACGAGGAGGACCAGGGTCTCTCCACTGTCTCCTCTGCCATGTCCATTGACAACTTGTTCCCTGCGTTACTGGAGTGCTTTGGCATTATTCTGTGCGGGTACATAGCTGGAAGGACTAACATCATCACCTCCACCCAGGCCAAAGGGTTGGGTAACTTTGTGTCCAGGTTTGCCCTTCCCGCATTGTTGTTCAAAAATATGGTGCTACTGGACTTTGCGAATGTCATCTGGCCATTCTTGTGGAGCATCCTCATCGCCAAAGCCTCAGTGTTTGTAATTGTATGTCTTCTAACACTGTTGGTGGCCTGCCCTCAGAGTCGATTTAGTAAAGCTGGTCTCTACTCAATATTTGCCACCCAAAGCAATGATTTTGCTTTAGGGTATCCTATTGGTGAGTATGTCGTCAAAGCTTCCCACATTTACCACTGTCAGAATACAGTCTTAAATCCATAATTACACATTTCTAACACCTGCGCAAAGAGGACGTGTTTATCCTTGTCATTCTTTAAACCTTTGCCATCATACCTTCGGAAATGATAAATTGTTAGTTTAATTGTTGTTTTTACCGTTTTTAGACTAAACATGTGGTTAACTATGATTTAATGTTCAACCTAAAACTCAGACAAAATTGTACTGTTTTATAATGTTTTTGCACAATTGTCTTTCTCACAAAACAGTGATTTGCATTTACTTAAAGAATATTCAATTTTAGCTTTACATTTTCTCACTTGCAATAATAAATACACTGGATTACATTTAACTCTTCATAATTCATGCATTTTACTGTTTATATTTGCAGTTGCAGCCCTCTACAAGAACACATACCCAGAATACCTCCAGTACATTTACCTGGTCGCACCTGTGTCATTAATGATCCTCAACCCTGTAGGATTTGGGTTTTGTGAAATACAAAAGTGGAAAAACCAGATCAACCACCAACAAAGCAAAATTGTCATAGTGGGACATGTGATTCTACAGGTCCTGAAGAATCCCATAGTGTTCATGGTTATTATTGGAATCACTGCACACTTTGTACTGCACCAGAGAATCCCAGCGTTCATGGCAGAGTTTGTTGATGGGTTGGCTAACTCTTTTGGAGGAGCAGCTCTTTTCTATTTGGGTCTGTCCATGGTGGGTCAGCTGAGGAAGTTAACCAAGTCCACTGTTGTGACTCTGATACTTCTCATCACTGCAAAACTGTGAGTGACAAATACCACCAGTCACTTTGACCAGTAACTTTTGTACTGTCTGATTTCATGGCTTGCTTATTTTGCCAGAATATAAGCCATATTCTTAGATTGGATCCCTGTTTAGTCAAATGACTTTAACAGAGTATTGAAAAACATTAGCCACAGTGAGCAGTTTCATTATAAGAACTTTGGCTAGCCAACATGTTTTGAATGACTCATACTTTGGAGGCCACAAGTTTTACACAAGCTATTACATGTTTAGTGATGTATTCAAAGCCTTGACTTGCCTATTTAATGCTATTCCAATGCTATCATTTACAGTGGTGCTTATTATTATTATTAATAATAATGTTCTGTTTTATTTAATTATTGTTTTGTAGGTTATTATTACCCCTTGTTTGTAAAGACATGGTGGAACTGCTGGACAATAGTAATACTAGCACCTTAAACCATACCAGTCTCTCCAACTATGCGTTTCTCTATGGAGGCTTCCCAACTGCACCAAGTGTGGCCATCTATGCTGTTTATTACAATGCAGAAGTTGAAGTCGTAAGTATAAATATCTGTTTTGAAGTACACATTTTAAATATCTATGTAATCATTTTTTGTATTGCTTTTCAGGTGACGTCCGGCATGGTCATTAGCACTTTTCTGTCAGCCCCTATAATGTATGTCTCTGCCTGGCTGTTAACAATCAGTTGGATGGATCCAGATGTTTTGAGGAAATCGTTGCAGAATGTCAGCTTCAACATTAGCATAGTGGGACTAGTTGTTCTGGTAAGTAGATATACAAACTAGTCTAGTGATTAGTTCGTCTGTCTCTGATCATATTTTGTGCTCATTTTAAAATGTATTGTGTGTTTGTATTGTTTCTATCTAGTTAGTCAAGACTTACATCATATGTTGTGCAATCTGTTCTGTATTTCACACAAATGTTTAACGTTTAGGCTGTCATTTCCCTAAGGAAGTAATATATACAATACAGTAACATTAACAAACATCTTTGTTTAACAGGTTTGGACGATAAGTGTCATGTTTCTCAGTAAGAAAGTCAAGAGGCTGCCTCACAAGTTTGCGGCCAATTTATTCTTTGCTCAGGTTCCTACACTGACAAATGAAATGATACAAAATCTCATTTAAAATTATGTTGCATTTGTAATATTAGTTTATCTTTGTTTTTATAGTTCATGACATGCCTTGGAATGATCCTGTGGAACTATATTGTTTACACAGACAACTTCATTGGACAGATCTTTACATTCACAATATTATGCATCTCCCTTTACAGCACTTATGTGTGGTCAGGTAATGTTCACAAAATATTCAAGAAAGCACATTTGACTATTTTTAACACCATCATTTTTGTTTTAGGTTTGATAGCTCTGTCTCTTGTTCTGCTGAAAAAGTATGAGGATGTGAAAGTGTCATCAGGCATGTTGGTCATTGTGGGCTGGGGGTGAGTTACTAAAAAAAGAAAGGAGAAATGAAACACAAATATTTGCAAAAAAGTGCATATTTGTAAAGGTCAATAAAAACAAAATGCTTGACTTATGGTTGTTTTTATTTTGCTCTTCTATCACCAGGATTCCTGCCTTTGTAACAAGCATTTTGCTCATTTCTGGGGAAATGGCGTCTGGCACCATAGATTTTGCTTTCTTTTACGGCAAGCCTCAGGTGTGTAAACCATCCAACACTTTTGTCTAGGTCTGTGGTAGTTGACTTAGAAAAAAGTATTGCCCTTGTCTAAAGTCCTGGCTTTGTGTCCTCTTCCAGATAATCTGCTCCACAGTAGTGGCGGCCCTGAGCATACTCCTTGCGGGGAGCTCTCTTGTGTGTCTCAGCAGAGGAACCTGGGCACAAAAAAATGAGGGAAACTTGCCCACTATTGAAGACACTCTAGTGGAACCTGAAAGCCCAAGTATTTCTGAGTCAAATGGTCTTTCAGGTGATAGTGACAGAGGTATCACTTTTTAGATTGTTATAAATTAAACCTTACATTTTACATGCAACCTGTGACCTCACTATTGATTACTGTGAAAACAGTTGAGCTGAATATTTTCTAAATCTCTTGTTAATGTTTCATTTAATGCATTTCCTTTGCTTTGAGTGAATGCCTGCGTAACTTTACATCTGTCATTCTGACACTTTTGACTTTGTTATCAGCTTGCCTCATATGTGACTGTGCTCCACCTCAGCCCATGCCTGATATGATCATAAGCACCAATATGAACAACCAGCCCTCACTCAGAGGTATAGTCAGTCATGCATTGTCTCTGCAATGCTTTTCTTTTGTACACAAATATATTTGTGAGGAGACAGACTGTTCTTGAAATGCTTTTCCTGTTCTTCAGGTCAGTGTGAAAATAACTGTGAGCCAACCGAGTGCCTGCTCATTCAGCA
>JACM01078371.1:0-23048 GCA_000787095.1 Periophthalmodon schlosseri
TAGTGCTTCTAATAGTATTTCAACAAACAAACAGTGTGAAAATGTAGCACACAGTAATTACTGGGTGTATCATACCATTCTGACATTAAGCACAGATCTATACAGTTCACAGTGTACGGTAAGAATACATTTTGTTTACATAGGCTGGTTGCAGCAGCGTGCCTGCATGGCACACAGAGACCCCCTAACCAATTATTGTGCAAGTGAACGGTTAAACTGCATCATCCACATTGATACACATGCACAGCGTGGAGCCACAGAGGGACCTTCTGTGACCTCAACACAAACCAGCAGCACCCAGGAGGATAAATGAGTAAAAGAGTTTGAGCAGAATAAGTGAGAAATGTGCCGAATAAGGTAAAAAGAACAGGGGCAGTGTGAGCAAAGAAAACAGCCCGGTCTGAGAGGGAGCAGTAACAAACCGGTGACCCGTCTAACCCGCTCCCTCCCAGCAGATTATCGTGGCCACTGTGTGATTAAGGCCAGCCTCATTATCATAATGATTTTGCAGCCTCCCCCGCTCCCCTCCCTCTTTCATGGGCCACGTGTTGTTAGCCACAGCTCCCAGTGCTCCTCCAGTACTTTAAGCTTGTTAATAATCATTATGGGTGTGCAGTCAAGTGAGGGAACGGAATAATTACCTCACCTGAGCCAAACCAAATTAACCCCTCTTCATTTTTCCCCTTTACTGTTGTTTGTTACCCATTCCATATCCCCACCCAGCACTCGGCTCACCAGGGACCCATTAGGCCTGTCTGTTATTATGGGCTGTAATAATACATGTTTGCACACACCATTTACCATTCAGTAACAGAAGTACCTGTTAAGATGAAAGCCAGGCCTCGTGTTTTATGGAGCAGAGATTTTAAATTTAGAAGATTTTATGATTAAAAAAATGTTTGTGACCTTTCTTCTGCCAATATAATATACTTGTTCTTCTTCTAAAAGTCGTAGCGGCAGATGTCTTTGTTACTCTGTTATTGTGGTGTAAATACAGTGCCTGTCCAGCACATGATGAAGATCTTCAAAGAGCCACACAAATGTGGTGGCTCTGGCCCCAAACCACACTAAATGACTGCATGACACACTCTAACAAGTGAACAAATCTCTGGTTTCTGGTAAAGATTTAATTCCCGGCAGAAGTCTCTCCTGAACCTCATTTTCTCTGGCTGAACTACAGACACATGTCTGAAACACAATAACTTGATGCTCCAATAGAGATGGATTAGGAGCTATAAGAATCCATAAGACATGAAGAATGTTTACTCTGTTGAGTGGAGAGCTGAGATTCTCCATATTTCTCTGCATATATCAAAATGACATAATCTTAAATGGGAGGAAACAGAAGCGAGTGCTCGGTACATACTTCTCATTTGAGTCAGCTGACAGTGGGATCGACTATAAGGCTGCCTTAAGGAGCAGGAATCAAATCCAGATGTTCCTCTGATTTTCCTCAGTTGCGTTGGTGCATTAACAAAATGAAAGCAATCTTTTATTACATGCAAATAAACAGAAAACAAAGACCTGTTATGTGAACAATTATTGGTGGTTGTATTCACTTTCAAAGTGAGTCAACTTGACTGGACTGTTTGCTTTATGCTGTTATTATAGAAGTACTTGTAATACTACTACTGCTGCTACTGCCGCTGCTGCTACTACTACTACTACTACTACTACTACTACTACCACCACCACCACCTCAGTGCAAAAATGAACACATTTGTGTGTTCTCATTTCTGGACATCCAGCAAATCCATACTTTAAGACTCTTGCCTTTAACAACATCTAATCTTCTGTACATAAATGGCCTAGTTTATTTTCTTATAAACAGATTAAGGCGGCACAAGGAAACCATATTCGGTAATCTTGTTTATTATTGTGACAATAAACTTGCATAATTCTGGATTACATCTCAGTTTCAATTCCAGACAAAAACAAAAATCCACACAAACATATTTTTATAACTTGATAAAAATAAGCCACAACCCAAAGACATTAAGAAACATATTACGGCACTGCCAACATTCACAGCCTCAAACAACTTGGATTTTTTATTTTTTTTTTCATTTGACATCATCACTTTTTCACAGTGTTTGTCTTGCATCAGAAAATAATTTAAATGTTTTAATTTGCACTAAAGACTGTTGACATTGGGAACACTTGTTTATGATCCATCCCTAAAAATACCAATGTAACTTTTCTACTGACTCCAACCCAGACAGATAATACCACCCTCTCTTCTTCTTCTTTCTCTTTTTCTCTTTTCCACCATTGTAGTTAGGAAGACAAAACATCATCTCCTGAAATGATCACCTCTAAATACCCATAAGTAACATTAAACACTGGTGTCTCCCACAGTCCTTGAACAGCGGCTGCGACGGGAGGGGCATAATGACAGCCTGTACAGTACGGAGGGATGAGGCTACGAGCTGAGCCATCATCACTCAGGTGCAAGCTGCAGATCAAAGCCCGCGCGGTGCCGGTGGCGTGCCTCCTCCTCTGCCTCTGCCACAGAAATCACTGGGTTAGTATCGCCCGGGATAAAGTTGGGATTAAGAATAAACGAATGCTTGAACACACAACATCATTTACACAAGAAACAACAAGCTGGAGATGTGGCAGGCTCGCTGTAGTGCCATTTAAATGCACGGCTGGCGGAAAATGCTAGGAGTGTAAAGGTCTGTGCAGACAGCCAAAGAGAAGTTTTCAGTAGGATTTATGAAAGGTTGTGGAGATCTGCGGATATGAGCAAGGTGGTGTCGAGGCATTTTGTCAAGCGGAAGCATAGTGTTTATCAGTGGAGACAGTAGAACATTTCAAATAAGCTGTTTTTGTGTTGGCGAAGTGACTGAAACATGAGAATACAACGCTCTCAGTTCTCTGTTTCATTGATGGGTGACATTTTGGATGGAAATTGTATAGTAAGCTCTTCTTGCTGATAAAATACCAGAACAACAGTGCAGATCAGTTAATCTAAAGTTAATGATCAAACACTTTTTTAACAAACAGGGTGGGCATCTACCTGCTCTGCATCTCTACAATTTCCATTTGGTATTTGGTCTCCCATGAGGTATTCTTCATAACCAAACCAAAACCTGTGCCAAAAACCTCTAACATGAATGATTCTTCAAATGTAGAATGCAGGACGTGTTAAAAATGTCCCAGTATACAAATATAACGTACTGTCTGTTTCTGTCTGTTTTAACTTCACAACTAACCGTGTGCCTAATCAGAAATGCTTTGAAAAGCAGAGCCAAAAATCCTTAATTAGTTCCAATTAAAAAGATTTACAAATTTATATAAAACAGCACTCAAGAATGTCATATAAAACCAAACTGATCTCAAACTGATCTAAACCACTTTAAATAGTAAATATGTTTATACTACTAATTTTAGTGTTGTATTTCTGCATCTGGTTTTAGCATATATAGCTAATAGCCTTCTTGAATCCCAAAGTTAGGATGTTGTCACTTCCACCCTTGTAGACTTTCACTCCTCAGCATGTGATCAGTGAGTTTATATCAGCCAGTCTTTATCATAGGCAGTGTCCATATTTGAATCAATCCCTCCCTCAGGCCGGCCAGCCACACTTGAAGCTGATCCTGGTTCCTGTTGGCATCTCTTCATCCCAGCGCTAGCATGTTGTTTCACAGGCACCAGCCCATGTTTTGTTTTGTTTTCTCCGCTCTTTGTTTTTAATTGCTGCGACGGAGGTCAATTAATTTCACTCCCCCCCTCTCTCTATCAGCATCCCACACAGCTGCGCCACGGCACTGTTTGTTAACCCATCTCCTTCCAAAGCCCTAATGCCACATCACTTCAAATGGATTAATGGAGACACTTTGTTGTTTAATCTCGCCCAGGCAGAACTACGGTGGCGTTGTTGGCGGGCTGGGTGGGGGGAGATGGGGGTGAGGCGGGTGATCAGAGATGCGTGGGCTTGTCTGTCTATGTGTTGTGGACAGACAGTGATGGGGGGACAAAGGGATAGGCAGGCCGATCGCGTGGGCCCCCTAAGAAAAGAGTGTAGATGCTCAAAATTATTTGTTGAAAGGATGTTTTTGTCTGAGATGGAAATATTTCATTACTACAAGCTGTGTTCTTGCATGATTTGAAACAGAAATTTAAAAAAAAAAAAAAAATTATTGATTTTTTTTTTTTTTTACTTTCTGGACGCTCAAAGACGGTTTACGTTGAATTACTTAATCACCCAAACCTGGCCACAAATGCCCTGCAAATCTTCAAACTTCTCCTGTCACTCATACACACACCGTATTCATACACAGGCAAGGTGGGTGAAGTGTCTGGCTTCATGACACAACAACAGTAAGCACTAGTCTAAGATGATTAGATCCTCCAACTTCTGAGGTAAATGAGAGAATGAGTGAACTGAGCCACTGCCACCTCCCATTTTACTTCAACCATTGCACCACCACCACAATATGATTAGTGATAATGCCTCAAAACAATAAAAGTATTAGTATTAGTAGTAGTAGTAGTAGTAGTAGTAATGGTAGTAGTAGTAGTAGTAGTAATGGTAGTACTAGTGGTAGTAGTAGTAGTAGTAGCACTAGTAGCAGTAGCACTAGTACCAGTAGTAGCACTAGTAGAAGTAGCACTAGTAGCAGTAGCACTAGTACCAGTAGTAGCACTAGTAGAAGTAGCACTAGTAGCAGTAGCACTAGTACCAGTAGTAGCACTAGTAGAAGTAGCACTAGTAGCAGTAGCACTAGTAGTAGTAGTAGTAGTAGTAGTAGTAGTGGTAGTGGTAGCAGTAGTAGTAGTAGTAGCACTAGTAGCAGTAGTAGCACTAGTAGTAGTAGTAGCAGCACTAGTAGCAGTAGCACTAGTAGCAGTAGCACTAGTAGTAGTAGCGGCGCTAGTAGCAAGAATACTTGTATTATTATTTTCACTAGTTTGACTGTGATGGACACGTCATTGACCAAATTAACCAGGCCATGGGTTGGGGAAGTGGTTCATATTTCATATCTATGCAGCCAGATATTAGGCTTTATCACATATATCCACATTTTACATGCACAAAACAGAAAAGATAAGACAGGCACAAAAAATCCCCAGCCTGTGGACATGTGTAGAGATGTGTTGGCGATATGGAGCGCTGCTGTCTGTCTGCTACACACATGTCCCACATACACAGGGACAATTAAAGGTCCCGTTTGATGTAGTGACGCTTTCATGTTTCTGATCACAATTTCAGCGAGAAGGAGGAGGGAGGTGGCATGGCTCGGACCTTCTGGCTACAAGCACAGAAAAATATGACCACTACTTCACCTCTCCAAACAGCATCCAATATGGAAATCTCTTTTATACCGGAGTGGCCTTTCTGACTTAAAAAAATAAAACAAGCAAACCAAAAACTTTATTATATTACAATATTGTCATTAAAACAGACCTGGAGATGTGTTTTATTTCATTAGTGCAAGCTTGAGTAATCCTGCATTTTTAGTTGAGCCAAGTCCACAGTGCACCACACTGTAGCCTGTGAATTTCCTTTGTGTTTTTAAAGTCCCTTCACCTCTTGTCAGTGCTGTAATTAATAGAAGCTAACATGGGGTTTTAGCGTCATATAAACCTCAGTTTTTGCCCTAGTGCCTTCTGTTTGGGTTTGAAAACTTTGAGGTATTTTAAAGACATGTACACTGCCAGTCACTTTTGCATTTAATAATCTTCTATTTCTATTTCTATATCTTCTACTATTTACATTGTAGATTCTCACTGAATGCATCAAAACTATAAATGGGCACATGTGAAAAATAAACTCATATTTCAGTATTTTATTTGCCACATAATTATTTATATCTTGCCTCATATATTTGATGTATGTATCTAAAATGTAGAAAGTAGTAAACAAAGAAAAAAAGCACTGAATGAGAAGGTGTGTCCAAACCTTTGACTGGTAGTGTATATATCAGATTATTTGACTAACAGGAAATGCCAAAAAAAAAAAAAAAAAAATCGAAAGAACAATGCATAAAATAGGACATTTAACATTTGAATTTACTGCTGAATTGTGCCCAAATACAGGTGTGTCCTCTTTTTGTCACTGAGGTACATTGTTGCACCAATATGGTTCTCTATTTGTAGAAGTTTTGAAAAAAAAATCTTGAAATGTCTTTCTCAGAATCTGACTGCTATTTTTTTCTTTAACACTGTCTGCGTTGTGTTGTTTTGCCAAATACTCAAAGATTGTGGTTTCCTGTGCAGTCATGTGATAGAGTGAATAAACGGTTTTCAGTTAGACCTCTTTAGGAAGTGTGGATGAGCTGTGGCAAGGATAAGTGAAAGAGACAGAGTTAACATGGAGTCTGTGTCTATGGCTTTTGACCAAGGTGACCGTTCAGTAATAACCCGTGTTACTATTACAGAAATGCCTGCCCCCAATGTACGCCATCAAGGGTACTCCTGCTACTTTTGGTCAATATTACACTAAACCAAGCAGTATCTAAATCACTTCCTAACCCCCATAAATACCATAGCTTTCTAATCTATTTATAATTACCATTTCAATTATGCTACACATTAATGTTTCACCTTCAGGAACTCTGACCTGGCTCTAATTAGCGCTAATATCCGATCGCTGCTATATACGAAACTAGCCATGACCAAACAAATGGACCTCAGGTACTGCTCATTTCTGAAGCAATTATCTTTTCATGTTGAGCGATTTAGCTGATTATCTGCACAATTTCACAGCGTTTTTTCAGACTTTCTACACTGTGTGATTTGAAATGACATTGCTTTAAACAGATTCTTTTAATCGCTTTTTAAAGGCAAAGCGGCTCAGATGTGTGTATAATGTATTAGGCCCTATCTGCACTGTTTGGACATGATACCCCTTTATATTGTGTAAATGGTTTAAAACAAATATTCAAACTAATGTATTGTTACTAAATAATTTTGCCGGTTTGAATATGAAATGAATGCATGCTTTTAACTGTTACTACAACTGTCAGTACTACCTGTGTTCAAACTATAGACTGTATATATAAATGGACATATCTAATGCGCTTCAGGCTCCATCAGCTCTGGCTCCAAATCACTTTCTGTTGAAAAACTGTCGCCCCTCTCTCCATAACCTGCTGTCAGGCTCGTCAGTTTGGTCTTAAAATGCTTGTATTGACCCTCTCTACATGTTTTTATTTTGCTATTTTGTAAATCAAGATATGAACACTAATAACAGATAAATCTGGCCTTCTTTCCCCAAGGTCACTCCCACTAGCATTAGCGACAGTTTTGATTGACAGCTTTGCTAAGCGTCTGCTTAGCAACACTGCTACTAGCGAAAGGAGCCGCAACAGCCCCGCTCCAGATTGGCTCTTTGGTTGCTATGCTACTCGCCGTTGGAATTCCAAATATGGAACTTGGCTCCAAATTCTCCCCTACAACTGCTAGCCTCTATGAGCTTCACGCTATGGGTGACACACACTCACTTAGTCCACTTCTTTATACAGTCTGTGGTTCAAACTGCATCTCACAGTTGAGGAAAGTGAACTAATTACACTGCAAAGAGTGTCATAAGAGAACATCTACTTTTACTTGACATAAACGCATTTCAGTAAAAAAGAATCACAAAAATATATGTACCTGTAAAGTACCATATATCATGTACTAAATCATAAAACACATGCAGTATTCTGACAGAGCACTAAATATAGACAAAGTGCTTAAAAATATACCTGCGGTGGTCAGGTGTAATTACAGTCATTGTGCTTTAAGTCAATGGCACTGCAAACAATGATTACAAAATAAGAGGCGTGTGCCTAAGAGGAAGCTTCATGTGAGGTCTGTGTTGTAGCTGTTCCTCTAAACACAGTCATTTGGCCCAAGGTACAACAAGTAGTTAGATGAAAGTGCTGTGTCAAAAGAACTCAGAAATCATAGTTCATTTTAATAGCACATACATATGATTTGAGATGCGGCTCTTTCACCCTGTGTTGTGCGCTTGTTGATGTTGGCAGATCGCCGTGACGACAGCAGTCTGATTTCCCCTCTAGAAGCAGCCCCTTTACAACAGTGCGTTTTAATAAAGGCTACATTAATTACAAAGCTTTGAATCAGTAATGCTTTTGATTGCTAATCTTATCAGCGCTGCACAACACAGGGCTGATCAAATGAACACGTTTCCATTGGTGGTCTGCTGCTGGTCTGTGGGAAAACATGAATAACTGAATTAATTAAAATAAGGAAAAAAATATGTTAAAAGAAGTTGGCAACTGGATTTGAAATAGAATTATTTAAAATATAATGTCAAATTCCCAAATAACTGTAAATCAATAATAAATTGTAATGTGTACAATGGTGAAAAAACTATACTAAAAACAACAATGGATAAACAGGGCAAATGTTTCTTTCTATCTTTAAAATGTTGTTAATATTTACATAAAAAGTAAAATAATGCATGTGAGTTGGCAACTGATATAATGGAAACACCAAATTACAGAATAATTCAAAGAAATAATTCTAGGTGTACAATGGTTTAAAAATACACCACTTTTTATACATTGCAAATTAGATTATTTATTTTTATTGACATTTAATAGATATATACGGAACCTTTTGGAGTCAAATGGTAGAAGCCTAGGCCTATAGTTTATTAATATTTTAGACTGAATTTGACACCCTGTTTGTACAAACAGGGCTAGTCAGTGGGCTATTTGTTTCTTCACAAATTTGTCCTACTCCTACACCTGCATTTATGCAGCTGAGCCTTCAGTACTATTGTTACCTATGTAATTATTCAGTACTATTGTTATCTATGTAAGTATTATTATTCATCTAGAAACATGAGTGACATATGACAGCTCTATAGATGCATATGCATTTACTACACAAAATGTACATTCATGAAGCGATAATAACAACAACAGTGCACTGGTCAGACAGGTGCACTGGTCAGACAGGTGCACTGGTCAGACAGGTGCACTGGTCAGACAGGTGCACTGGTCAGACAGCCTCATGTGTTGTAAATGTCACCTTAAACACAGCCCTGTGTTAGAACTGCACACTCGCACTCACTCTCACAGATGCAAATCAAAGCCACGTCTTTCCTGAAGAAATGTCCTGTATTTCCCTGAAGCGGAGCAGGTCCAGAACAGCCACATGTTCCTCTGCACATGTGTAAGAGTGCCGTCATTCCACTAAAGCTGTCACTCTTTCATAAACACACAGGCTCCTCTCCAGCCGCTGTCACTCCACTGCTCCTCCTGGGTCCTTCATTTCACAGAAACTAGCCCTGAATCTAGCTCACTGTTTGACTAAATATCTGTATTACTAACTAACATCTAATTACTAGAAACATGCAGCTAAAATTGAGTTATTTTAGTCACGTGATGTGATGAAAGTTCATCACATGCTGCACATGTGCACTCACTAGAAATCTCCTCAGATGTCCTATTCCTCCAGATTCCTCCATAGGGTTTATTCAGGGCTGTTTGAGCCAGCTGTGGTCCTCCTTGTAAAAGCACATGTAGAGAGTGTAGTGCGGCATGTCCTCCTTAGCAGAGGACAACAACACAAGTAAATGAGACGTTCGGACAGGCAGAAGTGAAGGGAAAATGAGATTATTTGAATATATTTCATAATTATTTAATTATACTCAATACTTATAGTTAGACATAAGATGATTTTAGATTTTATTGGACAAGCACTTCTTGCCTTCATTGCCCTGACCCCGCGCCACTGAAATATAGGGGAAATGTTACTTTCCAGCCTTAAAATGTTGCTAATACCAGTAACTGACGCCATTTAACCCTTTTAAACTGATTTATACAAACTGAAAATGAAGCAAAATGGGAGGGGGTCGAGTGGGTTCCACCTCACTAAAAGACGATTTTCAAAATAAAAAAAAAAACCACATTCTCCTAAAGCGACAGCCCATGCATCCTGCCAACCATCCAAATGTGTCTTTTTCTAATGCATGAGAGCCTGTATATTCAAATAAGGGGAGGACCTTTCACATGCATGCCGACCTATAATGGCTGCAGAAAGCTTAGCATAACTTCTGTCTGATTTCCAATGCAAATATTAACAGTGGAGTTGAGTGTGTGGCTGCAAGATTATAGTTTATCCCTCTCGCACACCACAGACTTCTTTTACGCTCCAGAAACATTTTGGCTTATCAGCGCAATGCAACGATCTGCTCCCCTCACATCCTCTAAGTCCCCTCGGAGACTTCAAGGAGGGACTTGGGCTAGAAGAGCCCATAGAGTATGTATAGGGAGGGGGTAACAATGAAAGATATAGACGGAGGAGTTATCAACATTCAAATGTAGTCAGATCCACCCTAAACTTCAATCAATGCCTGTAATTATTTTTCTTTTTATTCCAGTCTCTATCTTTAGAGCTTAAATCCTTAAATTAAACATATTAATTGTTGTAAGCCGTACTATCAAATGGGGATTTACAAAGAGCTCAGAGGAGTCGTGAGTCCCAGTCTCCCAAACTCCCCTCTTCAGTGCTAATAGCATATCACATAGTATTGTTTATGCCATTATACTGCAGCAGCTGCCTTGTTCTTGCGCTGGTGTGTGTAATAGTCTAAAGGCGGCGTGACTGATGGCTTTAAACAGTGGAGAGAGAATTGCACAGTTAATACAATTAGCCAAATCAAGTTTAGATTTCCAATGTGCATGAGTGTAATGCAGCAAAAACAATTGTTGGCGTTCATCCAGCCCCTGAAAACATCCCAGCCTCATCACCTAAATTGCATAAATGTGTAGTGCAATGTTTAATTTATACTACGAGAGTTTAACATTGTTTCGGTTTTAGTCTATGAACAGGGGACGTGGTTTAGAAAAATCTATTTGTTTTGAGTCTTTTTAGTCTTGTCTAGCATAGGCCAGCGATGAAACCCATTGTAAATCTGATGCGTATGATCCAGTAGGCAACTATGTGAAAAATGGTATCAAGTATTAAGCATTTTCAACATCAAGTTTGAAATGTTAGTATTGCAACACTACTCTAAACTACTTACATTTTATACTTAGTTTTGATAATACTTGATGCAAAATAGAATGTCATTTTCAAGACATAGGTTCTTAAATGCTAACCCACAGATTGGCAGTGCGATTCTAGCTCCCACAGATAAATGCTGTAGTTGTGTCCTTGGGCAAAACACTTAACTGGCCATGTGACCATTGTGTGGTCTTATACTGGTTTAAAACCATTCTAACTATTCTGGATTCGACTGGTTCTACTTGACATATACATACTTGCTCAAATTTTGTATCTTTTAGTGTCTGGGTATAAATTTTTTCACAGCCCTAATATTTAATAGTTTTTGTGCTACTCTGCTTTACACCCCAAACAAGTTTACAATATAAAATGGATACTCAGGAGTTATTAATAGATTAAAGTTATGTCTTCTATCAACAAAAACAATTTAGCAACAATCTTGCAAAGGGAGACGAGACAGCCTCTTTATCCCATGTTTATTCCCCAACATTTGCAGACAAAGCTGAAGCAGATTTGTGCGACTGTAGCAGCTAACACCAGAGGGGCAGCAGGCGCACACAGCCATGTGGCAGCTCAGCCAATTAGAAGTTGCTTAAGGTCAGGCCAAGACCTCGGGGACCAGGAAAACAATAAATAATTTGGAGGCTAAAAAGCTAAGTGTTGCCCAGTACAAAATGCATTGTGTTTTCTAAAGTCTCCACAATTTATTTTCCCAATGAATTAAACATGTGACTGCTGCTAACATGGATTGCCCAGTGAGGGAGAGATAATCATAAATCTTTGTAAGTACTTCAACAAGAGTGTGTACAATAAACACTAGAAGAGATTGGAGCTATTTGAGAAAGAATGGTTTCTATAAAAACGTGTTTAACGATTACCAGCTCAAGGAAAAATGTGTTGTTTTAAAAATATACCTGAAATCTGTAACCATTTTTCCATGTACTCTTGGTCTAACCATTAGCAGTGATGGGCTACAAATACCATAAGAGCCACTACTAATCTGCAAACTATTAGCAATTATGAACCCCGACACCTGGAGTTTTTGTGTTCTGTAACTATACAATGAAACATTTCCAGTGGATTTATATTCTCCGTTCTTCAGCAGCGTACGTGTTCTTTTCACATAAAATCCATTCACGCATCAGCATTTGCAGCATTCTTCCTTTTCCCTATTCTTGTTTTCCAAAACATTAGTCTTGCAAAATCTAATGCGTGCAAATGCAATGAGTCAAAGCAAGCTGCCGCTCTGGTTGTCTTTCTCTCCTCTGTAGAAGGCAGTGAGTAAATCAGATGGTCAGGCTTGTGCACTGCCAGGAAATAATGGGATCGTATTTGATTCTCTTCTGCCTATCAAAGTTTCAGACAAAAACAAATGCGTCTTGTTTCAATGCCCAGAAAATTCTTAAATATCTTCTTTCAGCAACATAATGTACAGTGCAAGGTAGGGGAAGGTGTGGAAATGGAACTAAGAGGGCTTTAGAGGAACTGTATGGAGCCTGAGCTCTGACAGGTTGAACCTGGGTTGCCAGTGCCTAAACCCTGAGATAGAGGACACATACAAGTGCTTGTCATTGTCAGTATATGGACAGGCCATGCCTCATGTCAAAGCTCAGAACTTCCAGAATTCCCTCACTGAGCTGCAGAGGCTGCACTAGCACTGATTCATGATTGGCTGCAGGTGCTGGGGTTTAGTTAGAGAAGATTCAGACTCTTTAGTTTTAAACCAACTGCATTTTGGCATTGAAACTGGCAACCCAAATGAAAGCCTCATGTGAAGCTCATTCTGCTCTTTGATTGAATAATCATCTTGAGAACCAAAACACTAAATTATAACATAAACAACTTGGCCGTCATGTCCAATGTTTTTGTAACTGAGAATAAACCAGCATTAGAATTGTTATCAGTCAGTTCAAATCTTACATACAGTTCCTTCAGTTCCTTTAATACACACATTTTCTTTCTTATAAGATATTCAAGTTTGAATCTGTGTTTCTTTAGATTTGTACAATTGTAAGTGTCTCCTCTAGTTTTCTAACTCATTCATATTCAATTGAAAAAGTTTGATTTTTATTCTGTTAGAAAAGTTTTAAAAGTTGTTATCATAAGACAATTTGAAATATTGAAAATGATACATTGTTTTTTAAGCTTTTTATCCAAACATTTACCTCTCCAACTATCATCTGCTTATATCTTTTGAAAACCATTTGGCTTGAGCACTCAGTTTAGTTGAGTTGTATCCAGCTGACTGATAAATCGCCATAGAGGGCATTCCAAATTCACTCAAAATGACAGCTCTTTCCAAAATCGACTTGTCTTTGCTTTTCTGTCTGAAGTGTGTTTTCAAGGACATCTGGAGCACGGAGCTGAGGGAGAGAAGTGTTCAGTGTGCGATGTTGGACAGCTGTACTGCATATGGCACGGCAACCAAATCACAGGAAAATCATAACAAGCCCTATGCCATAAATGCAGTATACAAATTTTGAACAAAAATTTCCAGAAGAAGTGGCGAAAGATGAGAACGCGAACACAAGATTCCACACTGACTTGTCAGAAACTGATCCAAACATTTAGTAATGGCTATAGTCTGGCCTAGCAATCCCATGCTATTTCCCAGCTATTAAAAATGATTTAAAGTTGAAGATATCACATGAAATACAACGCAACTGAAGTCAGTGCAAAGTTATATAAAATATGATTGTACTGGTATTTAACTGGTATTTAAATTGCAATATGGATCTAAGACAACTTGTTAAAAGAAACGGCTCCATTGACTTTCATTTCAAAACCGCAGTACTGATCACGCTAAGTCACTCTAAACATCGTCACTACAAAGAGCTGTGCTGATGGACCAAGCTGATGGGTCCATGTAAGTACGGAGCTGTGACGTGTGTACGCGTTATAGGTGAAAACAGACATTTTCAGAGCAATGGTGCCTCAAATTCACACAATAAAAATTACTCATACATGCAAGAATCACTCAACTTGCGAGCTAATAATGAGGGGAAACCATTATAACATATTTAACAGCTCATAAAAGTCAATTTTGCATAATATGTTCTTTAAGTTCTAAGAAAATCATCCATTACAAACCTTGCAAGACTTTGATACACATAGAGATCCCAACTCCTTTAATCCAGCCTTTCCTTGGGTCAGAGTGTAAATAAACGGGAGACGCTTCTGTTCCAACACAATGTGATGGGGTTGATTAATCCTGAGCGACGCAGGTTTGTCTTCTACAGCTGAGTGAACAACTTCATTTCATCTGATGAGTTCAAGCCCGGGTCAGCCAGTCCTCATCTGGGACTTTACAAGAGCCACACAATGAGAATTCATTTGTACTATACAGAAAACAAGCATGTTCCACCACAGGCCTGCAACGGAGAAATATTGGTGTAGGTTGTTTTTATGTCATAGCATTCTACACTATGGAGATTGAAATGGAGGTACAACAACGCACTTTGTAAAATGGACCAGCAGTGGTTTGGACGTGCAATGATCTGCAATTTATTGGCATGTCAAGATACAATACAATCTGTCAGTACAATTTACTAAAATTCTCCTTTTTTATCCTCCAGTGATTAATGGGCAATAGAATAAATATTATAGGGGCACTAACAACAAGACATCAAGATGTTATTGCTTTACCAAGAATGTTCCATAGCATGGCATTAAACTTATCTCTATCCCAGGAGACAAGCAGGTGATGTCATCAGGCCAAGTTATAGGTCCGATCTGTGGAGAGGCGAGCCTGCTCAAAGTAAGAATGCCTGTGTTGCAATGCAATAAAAAACATGTAATTCTACCATTCATTTAATGCCATACTGTGGAATATTCCAGGCAAAGCAGAAACATCTCCATACAAACAAGCAGGTTGCATAACCCCCACCAGAAAGGTTACAAAGTACAGCTTTAAGTATATTTTCAATTTGAGGGTATCTTCTCTTGATACTCAAGACATAACCCAAGTTCAAGTTCAAACTTGAACTTGGATTATAGCTTCAGTTTTAGTCTAGGTTTAGTTTTGATATTGCTTAGTTATGGATCTAGTGCAAATCTAGGTTTATGTCATTTTAAACAGCCAGTGATGAACACTTTTTCCTTCTCTTCCACATTTTTGCATGACCACATTTCAGACTTCTTGAGATGGTCTGACTTTGTGTGCGTCAGGTTTTGTTCCTCCGCCTTGACTTTGGTAATGTTGGTCAAGTGTAAACAATGCTGATGACAATGATGGCTCTTTTCCAAACCTCCCTCAGCCTGACAGATGAGTGTTTGGAGTGTGCCTCTCTGAAGTTCCACTCGCAGGAAAACGAATGCGCTCAACACAAACAGGTGAGGCAATCTGCACTTCTCATTTTCACTCAAACTGGAGCCCAATGCAAACTTCAAGACATGTTTGCCTTTGTTTGTGAGACCATCCATTCTGTAGTCGGGCTTCCATTTGCATCTAATATTACCTCAGCAGAATCAAAGGAAAATGAAAACTATTTTTTGATTTCTGCATGGTTTGCCATCTGTCACCATACATCTGAATTCTGCATCTCCGAGTCTCTGAGGCAGTCACCCACCCTCTCTCTAATTCACATCTATTTATCTTTCCCCCTTTTCTCCACTGCAGTCAATCATGAAAAATATGCTCAAATCTAGACTGGGCTCTCAAGCATCACCAATATGCTGGAGTTTATATAAACATTTGAATACAGACAGTGTGACCTGAGCTCTTGGTGACCTTTCACGTAGAAGTATTCCAAAGCATAACTAGAAATATACTTTCAAATATTTGACTATAAAACGTTACTAAAAAAATATTATGTTGAATCACAGTTACTACTTATATCCATCTATAGTTATACCACAAGATTATTATTATCTATTAAAATAAATGAACAGAAGACCAGATTAAACTCACTGGACTAATCAGGCCAAGCTACAGGTCAGATCTCAACCAGGAGTATTTTTGAGCAACATAACACCTGGAATTGGATAAATTCAGGATAAATACGTTTAATGCCATACTGCGAAAAAATTGAGACAAAGCAAGTTACATAGAGCATCTTTTAATCTGACACAATAGCATTCATTAACAATATGGCCGACAGTATTATACCCAACGGTTTGTTAATATGAACATTAAAAAGTCAACACAGCTTTAACACCCTGTTTCCACCCAGTGCCTTTCCACAAGTCTTGTCTATGGGGCGTTTGACAGAGAGAGCGGTGCTTTGTTACAGATAAATATTGGTTTGAATATAGAGACCTGTCGTGGTTATGTATTATGTGGTGGCCTTGGCAGTAATTGAATCTGCTGATTGTGATCTGGAACTGGATTAATTGATAGTCCAGTTGAACCAGCCCACAGCGCTCCAGAGTCGTCCATGTGTGAGAATGTATTTTTTTAGGTTAAGCATGGAAAAGCACATTGTGAAATGGGTGAAGGGTGGTCTAGGAGCTATGTCACAGTCACCTTTATCTCAATGATGATGAAACCTTTATGGAGGTAAAATAATGCACTGTGTTATCTTTGTTAAGGAAAATTCATTGTTGCCATATTTCAAACCTATGCTGTTCTTGTCTGCGTTTATATGTACTGAGGATATAGCAAGTTATATGCACAATTGCCCGTATATACATGCGCTTTGCCATGATAAAGTGAAAATACTGGAATTCTGCTACCAAGTAGACTGCAAATGATATGAGTGAAATACAAAAGCACACACCAATACGGTACAAGTGTGTGTAGAGTGTTTGTCCACTGAGCTGAAGGTTGGTGGTTCAAATCCCGCTCTTGAAAACAACATCATTGATAGAGCAGTCCGATCCACTCCCACAGGTTAGCGGTGTGATTCCAGCTCCCACAGATGAATACTGTCGTTGTGTCCTTGGGCAAGACACTTAACCCATCTTGCCCCCAGCGTCTGCGTACCCTGGTGTATGAGTGCGTGTGTGAATGGGTTCCTTGATGTAAAGCGCTTCAAGTGCTTTGAAGGTAGAAAAGATCTATATAAAGATGTGACCATTTACCATTTACAAATCAACATCACATTATGGAAATAAACAACATAACAGTAGCTATGTGAAATGCTCTTTGTGTGGGGGTGGTGCTTCCAACCCAGTACTCCAAAGTGAAACCGGCTTTTGATATAGTTTTCACATTCACTCTTTGACCAGCCTATACAAACAAGAGTCGGAGGGTGCACCTATGTTATGTACTTTCTGCTTTCTGGACACTTGCCTCTCACACCAAGCCCAAACTAAACATCTTAAAGGCAATAAAGGGTAATGTAACTATTCTTCCATAATTTTGTTTATTGTCCCTGCTCGTGTGTATGTCTAAAGGATAAATTCTCTAGACATTTGCCGTCTATTGAACAAAACTCAGCAAATTGGTACCTGAGGTTGCTTTCTCTTTGAGCGCTCTCACCTGGGAGTCGGGGGAGAGATTGCCTTGTAGGCCTGAACTGCAAACAGCCTCCTCTCTGATCGCCTCTCCTCGCCCTCACACTATTTGAACTGTGTTTTCCCCTGGCATTCTGGGAGTCTTTCTTTCAGTTTTGAGGAGAAAAAAGGAGCTGTGTTCTTCATACATTTTTTAAGGTCTGGTATGTTTCATGCAAACACACACACACACACACAGTCTTTCTCAGCACTTGTGACAGCTTTCAGCTCAGGTTTGGTTCTACATTTTTCCCTTGTACAAACATTTTTGAGATGTGCTGTGACCATCCAATTACAAATGAGTGATTATTTTCCATGCACTTCAAAATATTTTAATTTTAGCTCTTTGTTGGGTATGTCTGATGGTGCATATCTTCTTAAAGGAGACCTATTACGCAAAATCTACTTTTTAGAGCTTTTAGCCATGTTATAATTGTTTCCCCTCACCATTTACTCACCCAAAGTTGTTCTTGGAGTGATGTGTGCATGTCCCCATTTTCATCACCACCAGCATACGCGCACTGCTCTGTACTTACTTTGTTCTCCAATGTTATTTTTATAATCAGTGATACGCGCAGGATTCAGCAGAGTGGCATAGTCATTTCGGTATGAATTTTTAAAAAATCCGCTGCTTGCTAGTGTGATCTGTAGCTATATCTGTTGTGATGATGTTTACGGCGACGTCAGCTCCCTTTGGGCACTGCAGATTTTTTTGTTTATTTTATTAAGTTGTTTTAGATGAGTATTGCGATTTAAAATGTGCAGATTATAACATAATGATCCACTGGTGTCTAGAGCAGACACAAGCACAATAGGTCTACTTTAAAGAGAGCACCATTACTTTTCTGGTTTTCATGAAGATGGTATTGCTTTGCTTTGATTGTTCCACAGTAGGGCATTAAACTATCTAGCATTTATTTAAATTCAGGTGTTTATTGTACAGAAACCCCTTGAAAACATTCCTACTCTAAGCAGAGTCTACTGTTCACAGATCTGACCTGTAACCTGAGCATGGAGACAATCAGGTAGAAAACCCTCCACAACAAATTTACATAATGTACTTTTAAGTTCTGTTATAAAAATCTGATATCTCTTCTCTTTTTCTTTTCCATGCTTCATTGTGGTCCATTAAAAAAGTCCCAAATACCATTCCCTCACTGCTTTATTTAAAGGGCCCATGTTACGCTATTGCGAGTTGTTTTGATTCATTCACACATGTTTAACACATAAACCCTGCATATTTAGGCTGACTTCTCTCAAACAGAAAACACCACGTGATGTGTCATGTAGTAATACAGAAAGTGCTCCACTGTGCTTTTAAACTCCATACACCTTCACTAGAATCATTTGCACAATTTCAGCTCTGGAATTGCCCATCTCCACTGAATTAAAGGTAAAAGGTAGTTGTTAACTTGAAAACTACCATTACATGACATCACAAGGTAAAACAGCATTTTGAGCTTTGGAGATTTAGACAGACTAATAATAAAGGGTTACTCAAACATGTGGGAATGAAAGAAAACACAACTCCAGGTATGTTTTTGAGGAGGTAACAACATTATAACATGACTTAAAGCTCACAAGAGTCAGTTTTGCATAATATAGGACCTTTAAGTGTTTATCATGTGCAAAATGCATTGACCTCCACAAAATATGTTTGTGCCAGGGTTTTAGCAAAGTTGCTCAGTTCAGTCCATCACTAAAACCACTATATATTGCTCTACTGTGGAAATAATAAAACTATGTTGCTTAACCTGTGATCTTAGCTCCTCACACTATTGCAACAGTTTTTTCCCCTCAGTATTCTGTGTAAAATGGGGTTGTGTTCTTCATACATTTTTAAAGTCTAGTATATGTTCCTTCATGCAAACATACTCACAAAGTCTTACCTCCTCAGCACTTGTGGCAGCTTTCAGGTCCGGTTTGTCTACCTGGACACTGGTGTTTTAAGGCAAACTGAAGGTCTACAGACTCCGCTCCAATTTGTAAACAAGTTCTGTGGACATGTGAGCATTAGTGTCGGTTCTCTGCAAACTCAGTGTTTAAGAAATGCCGAGTGCGCACACAACATGATGCACTGATCAATAATTCATCACAACCTTGCCTTGTCCGCCCAGACGTCGCTGTAAGTTCCTTAAGTGAAAAGTGAAAAGAATCAAATGAAAAAGGAGAGATTAGAAAACACACATGTTTATATTTAATAGCTTTTTGCTTCGGGAAATGCCACAATCGACTCCATCAGCATGTTCAGACAGGAGCAGGGTAGAGACAAGTACAAACACAATTCGGTAAAAATGAGAATGTGTGAAATTTACAGACACAAAATAAAAAGTGAGTGGATTGATAATAAAGATGGAATGTATGATGCAACGCAAGATCAGTTATAAAAAGTGATATTTCAAAGCTTTCTTTTTCTGACTTTATTCCTCACAACTTTTTGAGTGATGTTTCTGCCATTCAATTTAAATGCAGTAGTTTGTTCCACTACAATGTTATATGTAAATGTTGGATAGCAGCAGTAAATAATCTGTGGCAATTTGCATATTTGGTGAGTGTTTTGCACCTGATTCCATTCCTAATGTAAACTCTTGCCTGGGTTTAAGATTGGCTCCAACACTGGATTTTGGAGTCATCTCAATGTCAGTGTGCTAGACAAACTGTATGTGTGTCAAGTTGGCCCTAGTGTTGGTGATCAGGCTATGGGCTAACCTCACATCTATGTAGCAAAATATACCTTGTAATGCCAAACTTTTGAGGAACTGCAAATCCCATGCATTTCTTGTGACTCACCTTGGTTATGTTTTCATTATGTCACTTAGCTTCACCAAGAAAAGGCGAAAATGCTTTGGCCACCATCTTGTGGCATTTCCTGCTAATCCCCCCAACCTCCTGCTCAGCGCTGGTGCTGGTGGTCCATGTGTGTTCTCTATTCATGTGTGCACCTGCGCGTGTGTCGGGGCTCCAGTTTCTAGTGTGTGTGGCCAAACCCTAAATCCATGCCAGGACAGCAATCCGGTCTGAAAACACAACTCCTAATCCTTTAACCTTCAGAACAAGAGGAGAGGGAAAAACAGCTGAAGGGCCCAGCATGGCCAGGCTCAGGGAGGAGAGCCACCCCACTACCACACCAGGAGCAAAGGGCAAGCAAGCCAACCTCCTCCAGGCAGCAAAATGGATTTGTGATTTCTGATGGCTCGATATGGCTGCTGGTGGTTCACAGCCTCCTTTCAGGGCCTGGAGTTAACATGGCAGGCTAATGTCAATGTGATCACAGTCTGGTGGCCTTCTAGTCTGTCACAGGCCTGATGGCCGCTCGGCTGATAGCATCACAGTAAATTCTATCTCTGTCACTCTGTGTCTCTGTCCAGCAGCGCTCACATGAGCTGTTGGCACGTCTTTAGTGAGTTTGCAGCACCATTTCCAGCTGCCTCTTACTGTCAAGATCTCCAGTGACAAAATACATACACTTTTATTAAGCAAATATATGGTTGAAGTTAATCCCAAAGCCATCAAACAATAGAATTTGAGAATGTCACAAAACAAAACAAATGTTATTGGCAAAATCTGCCATGTTTGTTGCAAGCATGCAGCATGTCCACGGGCATTATGGTGAATAATACTTGCATTAGTATTTAGCATCTATATTTAACTAGACTCAGTTGTTTCATACCTGGACAATAGGTTTAATGAACCTATCATTAACAATAAGTCACTGACTCTGTTGAAGTGGGTTTGTCTGTCTTGGTCACTCTTAGGTTGTTGTAATCAGCATATTTGTGATTTTGTAAACCAAAAATCTTTTGAAACTATGACTTGTCTTTTTTTTAATTTTTTTTACCCAACGAATTGACTTCTCTTAAGCAATGTTCCATTAATGTAGATAGCCCCAGCATCTCAATACATCATTTATGAGTGAAATGTGTTTTAACCATGGACTGTGTGATCACATTAAATTTGCTTTGGCACATCACAACCCCTCAATGTCTGCATGCATCAATTTATTAATTTTAAATAGAAAACAAATACTCTAGCACTCTTGTCTTGTTCCACTCTGACTAATAGATCCAGAAATGTAATGAATAAAATAGTTCCGTACCCTTCTGTCTGTGTTTTGCCCCTAGCATGTTGTCAGGGCCTCAGTCCAGAAGGGGAAAATGCATAAACAAGAAAAGATCTGAAGACTGCTGTCCAGGGGCACTGATCACGCATGTGCACAGTAATCCACTGACAAGATATGACTGATGTGGTGTTACACTTGTTAGTAAAGGTATGAAATTCAATCATTATTTAAGCTTTATATATTTGCCACTTACTTGTCTTCTTGAAGTTGTTACTTTGTTGGGAAAGTTCCACAATATGGCATTACACTTTGTAGAATCAAGCAGTTGGCACCGCCAGGCCAAGTTATACGACAGATCTGTGGCCATGTAATTGAATAAATGCAAACTAGGTAAGTTTGATCATACTGTGGAACATTCCAGGAAAAGCAGTCTCCATGGAGACAAGCAGGTAGCGGACGCCCCAGTACTCAGTACACATTTAATACACACACATTTAAGACAGTAGGTTGATCTAGTTTAATTGTCCATGGTGTATGGTATGGTGTATATTATTCCAAATTCCCATAGCTGCTGTCTGACTTCAGTAACTCACAACTCTTACCCATAAGATAAAATAGGCAAATACATCAAAAGTGGAGCAGAATATTCTATATTATTATATTCATATATATATATTCTTATATTCAATATTCATATCTTGAGTTCTTTGCCTGCCTCAGCAGCAGTGGTATAAATTCTTAGACAATTTTCTTAATGTCTGTTCCTACTCATCACCCCCATTTCAAGTCTTTATCTGTCCTGTCCAATAAATCTTTTGTATGATCAAATAAACTTTTTTTCAGACTCAATTCACTGGCAATTGTAGTCTCACATAAAAATGAATAAAAATCATGTCTTTTGTAATGGTCCAGAAGGCTACTCTGTACAGCTCCTTACATTTCCAGTGGCAGCCAGCTGTCCTCATCCTCCATACCATTAGAGCCATCAATGCTGACAGGATCAATAGGTGTGTTTTGGCCTCAGTGCCCCTGCCACAGATAGCATGTCACTGCTGACAGACAAATCTCAGCGCTTGGCTCGGTGACAGAAGGAAATCACACTACTTTTCCGTTAAGATCATCCAACACGGTATTGATTTGCCCTGTGCTAATCATACATCAGAGCGGAATAAATGGCTGTGAGGCAGACCTTTCCATTGTTCACGAGTGGGAAATGTAATGAAAAAGAGAGACATTTCTTTTATTGCGAGTTACTCCAGGCTACGCACATAATCGTCCTGTGATTGGAAAAGGACCGCTTTGATGGCAGCCTGTCAAAACCTTTTATTGAGGATTTCTGGTTTTGGTACGACACCAAAGATCAAATTGCAGTAAAAAAAATATTTGGAAAAATAAACCATTTACATATTAGCAGTGTTAAGTCAAAAGATTCACATTTTGAACATATTGGTTAGGGGGAGTATTGTTTAGCACTCCTGCCTTTTTTCAGGGAAGCTATTCACTAGGTTTACCCCACTTCCCAAACTGGTTTTAGGATTTGTGGCTTTAAATTCCTTTGTGTGAATGAACAATTGTCTGT
>KN475812.1:0-12729 GCA_000787095.1 Periophthalmodon schlosseri
TTATTATTATTTATTTTTTAATTTTTTTGTGGCAATTTTAGTGCAAATTGTAATAATTGTAAATAATGCTTTCTGTTCAAAAATGCCAAAAGTGTGCTGCCTTCAGTGGCCTCTGCAATTTCAAGTAGTTGGTGACATCACACAAGACTGCCCTGATTACAGCCAAGTGTTCCTGGCTGTAATGCAGAGGCGGAGTTTGAAGTGTGGATACCTGTTAGACCAATCACAGTGTTCCTCATATGTCCAGACCCCGCCCCTCCGGGCACTGCCCAGTTTAGCAACTCTATCTGAAATGTAGTTATGGGCGGAGTTTAGGTGTTTAGTCCCACTTTAACATGAAACAAGCTGGATAACTGTCCCAGAGCGCCCCCTGTCCTTAGATGCTCCTTCTAGGGAAGATAAACTCCAAATACCTAGTGTCGATGTGACCAGGACTGATCCATTCGCAGATGATAAAAGTGTCTTGATGTTAACCAGATTGTAAGGATGTACTTCTGTGTTTTCATCGAGTACAATTCTCCCCTCATTGCTGCCACTGAATTTTCTTAAGCATCCCTTGAACTCCTCCATCTTGGTCTCCTGGCTCCCTTCACTGTTTAATGCCAGTGCTCTTACTTGCTGCTGGATTATCCCATGTCAAGGGAGGTTTTAAAAGGTGTGTATCAATTCCACTAAGCTGTAGAAGCAGCATTGTGCGCTTGACTTTCTGTCAGCGGTGCTTTTTGTCACTGGGAGAAGTGGGGAAAAGCTTGTTCTGCGTGTCACTCATCGCTGCCGTGCCGTGCTGTGTCACAAATGTGTGACGAAACCAAACTAAAACTGTGTATTGATCAAATCTGTAATCAAACAAGCATGTGGTTATTTTGCATGTTGATTATAGCATGTGTTTACTTTTTGACTGATCACCCATAACATTATGACATATCTAGTAGAATTTGAATCAGAAAAACTTTATTACCTTTGATAATTCACAAACTAAGACTGATCTTTGGTGGCATGGTGCAACATAAAACTGGTAGTGATAATTGTAAAAAAAAAAAAAAAACAAAAAAAAAAAAAAAAAAACATGGACTTTAAAGGTCCTATATTACTCAACATTGACTCTTGTGAGCTTTAAGCCATGTTAGAATGTTGTTACCTCCTCAAAAACATACCTGGAGTTGTGTTTTGTTTCATTCACACATGTTTGAGTAGCCCTTTATTATTAGTCTGTCTAGATCTCCAAAGCTCAAAATGCTCTGTTCCACCTTGTGATGTCATGCAGTGGTAATTTTCACGTTAACAGCTCCTTTCACCTTTAGTTCAGTAGAGATTGGCAATTCCAGAGGTGAAATCATTCAACTGATTCTAGTGAAGGTGTATGGGGTTAAAAACACAGTGGAGCACTTCCTGTATCACCACATGACATCACAAGGTGGAACAGAGTGTTTTCTGTTTGAGAGAAGAACTCAGCCTAAATATACAGGATCTGTGCGTTAAACATGTGTGAATGAAACAAAACACAACTCCAGGTACGTTTGTGATGAGGAAACAACATTATAACATAGATCTGAAAATAGCGTAAATATGGGCCCTTAAATACTCTTAGACATAAAGGTGCACTGCGTAACTTTTCTGGTGGAGAGTATCTGCTTTTCTCCATGATGATGTTACGGCATTGATTTCATTACGCCGTTTGCATTGCTCTAAAACACTGTGAAAAACATTCTTAAGGCTGGTTTATAGTCTGAGCGCTGACGTCCTGACGCAGACCTGAACCATACGAGCTTCTGTGGGGCATTAGTGATGTAACATTCATGAACGAGTCGGCTCTTTTGAACAGTTTCTTATCGTGAACGGATGGAACCGGATCACATTTTTGAAAAGAACCGAATCTTTTCATTTCTGGTTTTTATGCATTTTTGCACTGATTAACCCTGAACCAACACAAGATTCAGCACAGATGAAGAGCAGGCGACACAAGTGAGAGCTTTGTGTAAAAAAAAACAAAAAAAATCAAAATAACCCACATAATTGGCATCGTAATAACAGTTAATTATCATTATTGTAGTGCATCGATTTATTTAGATGCATCATTTCAAAGGGTAAACACGTCGGCTTCTGTCATATACATGAATATATAAAGAGCCAGTCTTTGGAATGGCTCTTTGAAGTGAACAGATCCAAAAGATTCGGATCCCATAAAGGAGCCGAATGTCCCATCACTACAGCACGAACACGACGCATCAAACAAGCTTTCTGATTGGCTTTCATGTTCGTCGGGGAGCTGTGCAGCAGTAAACCAGCCTTTACTGTGAGCGCAGTCATCTCTCCGCAGATCTGGCCTGCAACTTGACACTGTGGTGCAAACTGCGTGTCTTGGAAGTTTAATGCCATACAGTGGAAAATTTCAGGAAAAACAATTATATCTCCGTGGAAACAAGCAGATAGAGGAATCAGTAAAGTTATTCAGTGTACCTTTATTATGAAGACAAATGATACAATATGGGCAGAATGACAGTGCAAAACTAGCCATGCCAATAAAGTGAGTTTTTAAAGTGACAGGTATTATATAAGCTCCTTACCTCCTCATTACTCCCCCCAGTGTTAAAAGCAACTTTCACTTTTTTCTTTACTTTATTTTCAGAAGTTTGGACCACAATAACGTACTGGACATAAGCACAAGAGCCAGCATTCACTCCCCTTATGCATCACAAATAGGCAAATCAACCGTATACCGTCCTTTGACAACTTTAGCTTATGTAGGCAGTTACCAAAATAACACAAAAATATGTCGCCGGTTCCACATACTTTTTCATATTTTCTATGGCGCTAATGAGGGTAAGTTACATGCAAGAAGCAAAGACGGTGGACTCATTAATGTTTTTATTTCTGCTGGAAAAACAAACTGTTGACATTTCCTCCAAAAGGTTGCAAACAAACAGTCAGTGTTTAATTATTTGTTGCAAGAAATTATCCAATGTAAGAGTTAAGCGGAAGCATAAACAAGAGCCCGAACCATAGCATAAACTCTATTTGATGTATCGATAAGAGGGTTTTCGAACGTTTGTTTCAGGCTTTGCCAAAGTAAATCGTATTTGATCATAGAAGAAAACATATCGGGTGAGTTTTAATGCAGTTTTGTTTAAGGCTTTGTATATAAAAGGGGTTTGGATCAGAGAGACTTGTACAGCCCAGTGGTACTTTGATAAGTTACATCACCCATGCCCAGCAACTACTTTGAGATCTTAAAGTGATCAAAAGTAAGGAATCTATTGCTCGAAAGATATCCAAGTTAAGTACAAGTTTACTGGCACACATTGGTTCACTCTTGATTAAAAGTTACTCCTCCGTAGAATTTATTATGTACAATTTGGAAGAGCTCAGAACTGTCTCTTCATATGTCTGACAAAACCAGCGAGTTGAAAGTAATAGCAACCAATACAAATTATGAGCGTTTGTCCACTGACCCACTGGTTCAAGCTCCTACAAAGACTACTGTCATTGTATCATTGGGCAAGACACTTAACCCTCCTTGCCCCCAGTGTCTGCGTACAATGTGTGAATGGGTTCCTTGATGTAAAACGCTTCTCCAAAAAACTAGCTAAAAATTTGTCAAAAGTTTTTCAACAGAAACTACAACCGTACATACATATCTATACTATACATATCCATATGAATCCAAAGCAAACTAAGTGAAAGTTTTGCCTATGTACGTACTTACTACGCACTTGTACTCGTGTGCTTGTTTAGTGCAGAGAGTGGGTGGGCTGGCACCTGCAGGGTAGAGTGCAGCTACATGCGAGTGTTAATACATATACTGTAGATTGTCTCCCATCTGTGTTCCTCCTGAAAAAAACTCCGTCATTAGGTCTCCATCTGCCTGCTCCCGTAAATGCTACACCCCGAGCTGCTGCAAGGCCAATTGAACAGTCAAATTATGGCGGCTTTTTGGGAATTCATTATCAACAGATTCCTCTCTGATCTGCCTCTCCGTCTATTTTGTTTTACACAGTTACCTAACTATCTCAGTTTTAACTCGAAATTGGAAAAGACCTCAAATAGCCCAGAGCAAAGTGTACTGTTGAGCTTACAGAAAAAAATTATCAAGGAAATGTGTGAATATGCATAGACTAGGCTACTTGAGTTCTGCCTGCCAAGTTTTAGCTGCAAGGTTAAAAGACTCTCAAAGCAGCGTGGGTACGTGTCCCCAACCCCAAAAGGATAACAGTCATATTGGTTCGATGTTTAGGTGTAGTCGTTACTGAAAATCCATGGTCCTAAATTGTACCAGTTTCAGTCCTAACGTGGACTTGGGTTGGTCCTATTCTAGTCCTTGTTTAGTCCTGGTTTAGTCTCAGTTTTGATGTGGCGAATGTGCAAGTGTGAACCCCCCCGTCTTAAGAGGCGTCGGACATACATCAGGTCACGTCCACAATCAGTTGAACCGTGAGAGTTCAAAAGTATATCAAATGAACAACAGTACATAGCTTCCAGCTTTGTTGTCTGAGGTCTGAACTGACCCTTAGCCTAGATCAGGGGTGCCCAAACTTTTTCATCGAGGGCCATATCTTGAAAAATATTCGACACGGAGGGCCACAGACCAGTGATCAATACAGTGGATAATTCAGATGGGTACATTTAACATAGTTTTGACAATATACTTTAAATAAGGCTTGGAACATTAATTTTAGGTCTGTATGACAATGCAATGTGATGTTATTTAGGTAATAGTGGTAGGATTACTCAAATTTGCCATAAAAAAGTACTGATCATCATTATGATCAATTGGGCCAGTTCAACTGAAGGTCTGAGGGCCAATAAAAATTGGTCTGAGGGCTGCATTTGGCCCTCGGGCCGTAGTTTGGACATCCCTGGCCTAGATGCTTCTTTTAAAGTGGGGGCCCATGTTAGCATTCTTTACCCTGGCCCCCAAAAATCCCGTAGACGGACCTGCGCCCAGAGATACTCAAAGTTGATTTGTTTAGCGATGTAAGACCTGCCAAGTTGCACCTACAGTTATTCACCCGACACTCCCATTCACTAATACGTCCACGGCCAAGAGAATTATGTGTTTTGCCCAAGGACACAAGGACAGTATATTCAATCACACTGCTGAGGGTTCGCTCAACCTTCCATCCCATTACCATCAATTTCCATATTTGTTGAACTTACTTCTGTGAAAGTTATACTACAGGTTGCTACGCTTGCATTTTGGCCTATAGATTACTGCTCTCCAGCTCCACTGCAGCGCACAGGGCCTTCTCCATACGTCCACACCTTGCTGAGTTTAATATAAAAGCGGTGAGTCAAGATAATGAAACATAAACACATCAGCAGACTTGAGCTATAGGTACACAGCGCCTTAGTAACAGTGGAACCTCCGGCCCATTGCCTATAAAGCTTCTCATTATAAGACTTAGCACAATAACAGATGTGGGGGCAAAAGTGTAATCCCAGGCTTAATGCTAAACAAAGGCGAGCTTGTCTTTGAGAGTTTTTCTGCAGAGTAAAAGTTTAAAGAGTGAAAAATGTTAATTAATTGAGTTGTTGAGTTTTCTGTTACAAAGTGAAGTCACTGGAAGGTAGAATGATCGGTTGCCCTCTCAAAATCCTTAGACCTTGTTACCTGCTACTCATCACAACCACTTACCTTTAGAACCTTCAAATCAACCAAGACGCCACAGACCAATTTTACAACTTGTCCTGTCTCCGTTGCTGCTTAGGTCTGGGCGACAGTAGCTCAGTTGGTAGAGTGTCGAATGGTCAAGTAGCGATTCCAGCTCTCACAGCTGAGCGCTGTCGCTGTGTCCTTGTGCAACACACTTAACCCACCTCGCCTCCAGTGTCTGCGTACACTGGTGTATGAATGTGTGTGTGAATGGGTGAGTGGTTCCTTGATGTAAAGTGCCTTGAAGGTGGAAAAACCCATATATACCATTTAAGTCTATGCCTGAGTTCAGTCCTTGTAATGTTTTTTTTTTTTTTTTTATATCCTGTTATCATTTGCAAATGATAATATGAAATAACAACGGAGCATCTATACATTATTTTTTATATCCTGTTATCATTTGCAACTGATCGCAATCATGAATCAAATATATGTTGAAATAACAACGGAGCATCTATACATTTGCCGCCATGTTTTAACAATAACTCAGTGTTTCTCAAACTGTTGTACAAAAATGTGTCTTTATATGTGTTTCTGGTTAAGAATGAAGCATTGCACAAAACGCATTGGAAAAATGATGCGTTGCTAAAGTATAGTAAAAAAACAAAAAAAACAAAAAAAAAAACAAAAGAAAAAATATATATATTATGCAATTTTTTATTAATTTATTTTTGTGTTTACAGACAATATACTTAATGTTCTAATTTTGCATATCCCCAAAAATTCCAATATTATCAACTGTTCCATATATCTCCCATCTCTAAGCACCAGACTGTTTTTTTTTTTTTTTTCAGCGTAATCGAAAGTCCAGTCCAAATCCCTCCCCTTTGAGGGAAACTAGTCTTCCCTTTATCTTTCCCATACACCTGAAATGGAAACCCATCTATCATTATTTCTAGGGCTGACCCAAACCCATCAGTGCCGAGACATGGACTGATTGGTCGATTAGGCGCCACACTTCTAGGTTCACCCTCCTCTTGACCAAAAGACCTTTATTTAAATTAGTGCCACTTCAATCAACCGAGCCTCATATTTTCCCCACAGAGATGCCCACTTCACCAACGGATACACTTTGGTATGCGTAAGTGTATTCTGCAGCCTTTGATAGAGCACCGGTGCCAAACGCAATGTCTCGGAGCAATAGCATTAACACTCAACTGTATTGTGCTTTACAGTCTCTGCCACTTACAACGGACATAAAGAGGCATTTAAAGTGACTGGGTGATTATTCTTATAGAGCAATTGTAAAAAGAAATTTAAGGGCATTTTCAGACAATGTCACATAAACACTGTTGCCGCAGTCAGTCAAGAGTACTTCGATTTTGTTATCAGTAGATGGCAGATGTGAGGCCTGTTCCGACCTCCCCCTAATCTCACCCGGCCTTTGGGGGTCCGCCGGCTGCTTTTCCCCATGGAGATGTTATTGCTTTGCCTTGGATGTTCCACCGTTGGGTTTATCTTGTATTTATTCAATTACAGGCGACAGTAGCTGAGTTGGTAGAGTGTTTGTCCACTGATTCGAGAGTCGGCGGTTTGAATCCTGCTCGCAACATAAACATCGTCGGTTGAGCGGTCAGATTCGCTGACCCACATACAGCAGTGTCTGCGTACACTGGTGTATGAATGTGTGTGTGTGAATGGGTGAGCGGTTCCTTGATGTAAAGCGCTTTGAGAGCCTTGAAGATGGAAAAGTGCTATATAAAAATGTGGCCGTTTTATTGCGGGGTTGCTTATCAACACTCAGGCCTGATGGCAGACCCGTCACAAGAAAAGTAAAAGTAATAGTGTATGTGGTGTGCAAGTCAATCTGTGTCCTTATAACCCATTAATACCCACTTTTGTTTTCACCTTATTCCGGAAGTTGCCGTGGGCACCACCATTGTCATTCGGGTTGTATTATTTTACATGGCGCTGCCGATCTTGACAAAAAATAAGATCTATAGGGGCTACAGGGCCGTTTTAAAGCCTCCCAGAGAACCAGTGCAGTGATGACTTGTTGGTCCCATGAACATTGAACATTTCTCACAAATGAACCTACTTTATGTCATATTTTAGGGGCTAAAGCTTTCCTAAATTTTCCATTGAAAAGAATGGGATTCCCACTTAACCGCAAGGGCCACCACAAAAAAAACACGGTTTAGTCACATTTGCAGAAAAAGTGGGCGGGGCCGAATGAGGTCAGTACGGGTTGGTCAAATCTGAACAGTTAACATTAATTGTCAGAATGAATTCCATATGTATTTCTTGCTCAGAAGTGGCTGGAACAGAGAAGCTACAGCATTAAAATTAGAGGTAAATGGTCACATTTTTACATAACGCTTTTCCACCTTCAAGGCACTTAAAGTGACTCACTCATTCACACACGCATTCATTCACCAGTGTACGCAGACACTGGGGGTGAGGTGGGTTAAGTGTCTTGCTCAAGGACACAACAACAGCACTCATCAGTGGGAGCTGGAATCGCACCGCCAACCTGTGGGTCAGTGGATCCGACCGCTCAATCAGTGATGTTTACGTTGAGGGCAGGATTTCAAACCAACAACCTTTGGATCTTTTTGTGCATTTCTACATTAACAAAATACTGCCTTTCCATTGTTCAGACTAAACCCTCATTTGTCCATATAGCTAAGGTCAAAGGTCATCTGAACAATGTTTTTCATCGAGACATTTCGGGTAGCATCCATAAGTCACTGTCAGCCTGAAAGTATCTGCGGCGCTGGCTTACACTGCCCTCCCAACTACTTTTTGTTATCACTCATTTAGTTCAGTCTCTACCTCGCCATACTCTGACCTTTCTGTCCCGCGCTAACATTATTCCTCCTACAGCTGATTACCTCCTTCTGCATTTCTTCATCTCCGGGCAGCAGCGATGTCATTGCTCAGTCTCATGAGCGCCTCACAGTGACGGAGGAGGGCACTTTGACAGAGGGAACTGCAGTCTGGAGCTGTACTTTGATGTGAGCGTCAGTCTGGACTCTGTCTTGTCCTTATTTGTCAGGACGCCCTTGAGTCCCATAAACATGACGCGTCTGACACCGTTCTTTCTCCTAAATAATTCACGTGTGTGTGTGTGTGTGTGTGTGTGTGTGTGTGTATATATATATATATATAAGTGCTGTTTTTGCTGAGTTGGGTTGTAAACTTTTCACTGACTTAAGGAGAAGGAGGACGAATGTGTTCAGTTCAGTGATAATATGGTGTTTCTGAGGCTGTTGAAAGAAATATTTGAAACGGGAATATGATAAGCAAATGTTTCAATGAGATAAAGCAAGATGGTGTTCAGTGTCATCGAGAAAAAATTTTTAATAGCTGGTTTTCTAGTATTTAAACTACAACAGAAGTAGCTCCTCATTTTACATTTTTTTTTTCATTTAATTTCATTAATAATAGAAACAAGTCCGTATATTTCCTGTTTTAAACTGCAGAACTAAGAACCCCTGTGTCTTTGTCATTTCATTGTATCAAGGAGCATACGGTAAATGGTCGTATGGTCGCATTTTTATATAACGCTTTTCCACCTTCAAGTCACTCAAAGCGCTTTACGTCAAGGACGCAGACACTGGGGCCGAGGTGGGTTAATTGTCTTGCCCAAGGACACAACGGCGGCATTCACCTGCGAGACCTGGAATTGCACCGCCAACTGTCTTGCCCAAGGACACAACAGCGGCATTCACCTGCGAGACCTGGAATTGCACCGCCAACCTGTGGGTCAGTGGATCTGACCCACACCAATGTAACACGGTTGAACGCTCATAAAAGTTGATTTTGCATTAAAAGTCTGCTTAAAATATCAGTTTAATTTGAGGTCACTATCTAAGGTGTTAGTCTTATTACACTAGATACATGAAGAAAAGGAATCCAAATCGTTTTGCCTCATAATATGTTGTAATAAAAAATAGGTTTGTGATATATGTGCTGGGATTGGTGGGATTTTTTGTGATAATAGACCAATCTGAATTACTTTTGCCTTTGTTTGATAATGGGACAAAAAGCTGTAGGAGTGAAGACGTTTCGCTGCTTGGATGAGCAGCGAAACGTCTTCACTCCTACAACTTTTTGTCCAGTTGACAGTTTGGAATTTTTCTTTTACTCTGGCTCATACCTGGACGACTGAGGGATCACACAGATAATTAATCGAGGAATACGGAAAAATCAAAAGTCAACACACACTTGTTTTTAATAGCTGCTGCCTCCCTCTACATGCAATTAGCAAAGTTCTCCTCTCCAGCCGGCTCCGATCTAACATGTGTTGACCTTGGCGCTGTCCAACGTGGCTCCCTAATGACGGAGCTCGCCGTGTAGCCATAAAATTGTAATCAACCTGGATGTTTTCTTGAAGGGTAAATTCAATTATTTCTGATCAATGTAATGAGTCGACTGGTCCTGCCCGTATCCATTATCACTCCTGTATTATGTTTCTGCCTTGACGCCCACACAAACACAGAGCACTATATACAGCGCAGGGCTCTTACCCCTGTGGACATGCGCTTCATTTACTCTATAATTGAATTTTTTAACCGACAAAATTTTCAATTAGAGTTTTTTTTTTTTTTTTGGTGGTGTCAGGAACAGTGGTGGAATGTAACGAAGTAAAAGTAGTGAAGTACATTACTTAAGTATGTTTTAAAGTGGATACGTTTTGCTTTTACTTCACTACATTTGAGAGAAGGTGTCTGTACTTTCTAGTCCACTACATTTCTGAACTAGACTGAATAGTAAAAGTATTTTTATTGTTGTTTGAGACCTGCTGAAAAGGCTGGGGGTTTATTTTTTGTTGTTTGAACCTGCTGAAAAGGCTGGGGGTTTATTTTTAACACGTTCATAGTTTGAGCAAACAAAAATACACAAATAAAAACAACTAGGAAAAAAATATTGATTCAGTTGTGTCTATTGAACAAAATTCAGCACAAATCTTTATCAAAATCACTACGTTTGAAGCTTTATTAGATCTCAAAATCTGCGCAAAATACTCTTTAAATACATTTTTAAACAGGTACTTTAATACTTTTACTTAAGTAGATTTTTTCAGGTGATACTTTTACTTTTACTTGAGTATTTTTTTTTTTTACCTCTGTATCTGTCCTTTTTACTTAAGTAACAAAATTGAGTACTTCTTCCAGCACTGGTCAGGAAACAACAAAAAAAAAAAGAAAAATGAATTATTTCAGCTGATTTTCCCTCAAATGCCAGACTAAAATGACAAAAAACCTAATCTGTTTTTGAACCTTTTGGAGGATAAACACATGTCTGGGGACTTTGTGAAGCTGACAGTGGCTATGGTCACATACACGCTCAATATCAGATTAGTAAGAGATTTTTTGGAGTTGTAAGACTATTAAAATGACATGTAAAAGCAAAAGCATCTGGTTTCTTTCTGATAATGTCCCTATGATTACTCACATCAGACGCTGTGTCACTTAATTAATCTTAGAGGTCCAGAAACCAGATAATCAGATTTGAGTGTACAAGTGGACAAAACACTGTCGTTTTTCTGGCTGCAGTCATATTTACTCTAATTATAAGTGGTAACAAGCTATGCACAGAGGGACAGCGGATTTCAAATCCCGCCTGGTTTTTCTTCGGGGTAAAAAGATCAGGAAATGCAGATAGAAACTCACTATTTAGCCATAATGACCTTCATGTCTCTGTACATTGTCCCTTCAAATAAAGACTAAACTAAACTATGCTAAATATAAGGAGTATGTATTGTATCGTATTATCTGTGTATTAGTTTTTTGTTGACTTTTTATGTGAAGCACTTTGGTCAGCTGAAGTTGTTTTTGAAAGTGCCATATAAATAAAATTGAATTGAATTGAATTGAAGCTGTTATTAGGAGATATGGACTGACACAGCACACTGAGCATTTGTTATGTCCTGACAATTCCCATTTCAAAGTTGAAGCCAATATCGCTAAAGTGACTTTATGGGGTTTGTAATTTGTCTGGCAAACTATGGATCACATTGTTTGTGTTGTTGAAAGCGGCATATACCTTCCATAAATCACAGTGTTTTGTTATACTGTTCTGACTTATCGCTGGCAGGGGCGTTGGGACTGGGGGGGGTAAAGGGTACTGTTTACCCAGGGCCCAGCGCAGGAAGGGGCCCCTCACAAACTCATGAGACAAAATGTAGTGCGGGCCCCCCTAAGATGATTTTTACCTACAGGGCCCAGAATTTGATCACTGCCATTACAGTGACCACTGGCCAAACAAATGGAAGTGTGCGCTTTATGTGCTGTGACTATTCCTTACTCCTCACTGAAAGTACACTGTCAAAACATACTGAAGTGATGTGTGTTCCCTTACAGTACTGAGGCTGTCGTGACCAGTATTATGTACTTATCTTTATACTCACATTTTAAGTAAACATACAGCACCAGTCAAAAGTTTAGACACACCCTCTCATTAAATTTTATTTTTTTTATTATTCAATGTATTATTTATTTATTTATTTATTTCAACTTTTCACATTTTATATTTTAAAGACACCAAATATATGAAGTAAGAAATATGGAATTGTGTAGTAAAGAAAATAAATGTCAACTCCAAACTTACCTTTTTTCTTTTTACTACATATCTCCATATATCTTACTTCATATATTTGATGTCTTCCGTATCTATATAAAATGTAGAAAGTAGTAAAAATAAAAACACTGAATGTGAGGGCGTGTCCAAACTTTTGACTGCTCGTGTACGTGCCTCCAATATCCCCTCTAGCGAGCAGAAATTCAAAATGCCTGACATATTTGTGCAAACGCCAAGACGTTCTATAAAAGAAACCATTACACTTCCACCTCCTGTTTATTACACGTCAGCAGAGGCCGAAATAACAGGGCTGGAACGTGCACTCGGTCCATCATAAAGATTCAGATAAAACAGTCAATTGAGGTGACACCGTGCTGTACATTTGCGCTGTGTTTGACGTGAGCCTGATTTACAGAGCGGTGCTGTTCCTATGCCGTATGTTGCCATGTTTGGCGATTTCATGTAATAAACTTGTTATTTGTCATAAAGGGCCTGGGCACGCTGACATTTTTATTCTTAGCGAGTGTGTGGCGGTATATCTATCACAGGGGAAG
>JACM01060575.1:0-26205 GCA_000787095.1 Periophthalmodon schlosseri
ATAAAAGATTTTCTTTTTTTATTTCAGAGTTATCTGACACACTTAGTGAAAATTGTCCTTTTCAATATTTATTTTTTTCAACATGTTAACTCATAATTGGAACCAGAAATGCATAAACATCTCAAGTGTTGTACTGTCATAATACTTCTTGTATGACTATATTCTTAGTTCCAAATTTCATTGCTGTGTGACATTTAGTAACTCACGAAATGACGGAGGAGGGGTCCAGCTCCGGGACTTCAGAACGTGTCCATTTTACATATTAGCTGTCAAGATCACTCAATGCACAGTGAGTAATGTGTCTGTGGTTCCTTTTAATTTAATCATCTGTTTTAGTGCTTTTTTGACTTGTTCCTTCTCCCCTATTTACATCTATGTAGAATATTCTTAAGGGCACAGAGGGAAAAAAGTAAACCATACAGTGGGTCTTGTTTTACATTCTTCATTAGCATATATGCTTTGACCACACAGAGTGCAGTGGCTTGTAAACAGCAGTTGTCTGACCTAAAGTATCCCAGAGGAGGAAACATTAACAAGCGCAAAGAAACCTTAAAACTGAGACTGTTGCAAAATGCATGTACCTCACACATTCTTTCAGAACACAAGTGGAGCGTTAATTTGTGAGATTAGAAAAATTCAACCGTTACAGCGGCAGTGGCTCAGTGGTTAAAGCATTTGCCCATCAATTTCAGGTCTGTGGTTCAACTCGAACCAGTGCATACTCTTGTTGTGGCTCTTGGGCAAGACACTGGGCCAGCCTTACCTGTGAATGAATGTGTGGTTGGGGGTGATGTCGCAGATTGGCAGCCTTGCTTCCGTCAGTTTACCCCGGGTCAGCTGCGGCTACACCTACTTTGAGCATCTGCACTGTAAAAAAAATACAGTAAAAATACGCTCATTCTCAACAGTACTTTACTGTTTTCTTTAAACACTGTAAGTTACCACACACTACCCAAGGTAACGGTCATAAAGTCTGGATATTGATAATATTGATTCTTTTGGAGGACATGTGTTTGGCCATGTCTTTGTCTCATTTCAGAGGAGTTTGAGTTCAGCTCTGGTTTTACCAGTGCTACACATGCACCTTCACTGGATTTATGTTGAGAAAAACAAGGAACTGAAGGTCTCTCAGTCATCAAATGTACTCATGGCTCCAGCTTTGTCTCTCTTTGTAAAAAGGTAAGTGCAATCCTTTACATTAGGGACAAATGTTTTCTTTTTAGTCAATATGCATCATGCTTGGGATGGGTTTGTAACAATATTAGTAATAGACTGGTAAAACTATAGCTAATAACCTACCTTTACCTACACTTGGTTGGCAGCAATGTAATTAGTCAGACAGGTTTTCTCAGAGAAACACCTGCATTGTATTAGTGCTAGTGTAGTGGTCAGATGAACTTTACCCTCCCATCCACTCCTCCCTCCCTCCCTCCACTCTCTAAGTAGCACCTTAACACATGACTGCAGTACATTTACAAAGGACGTTAGGGGTGTTAGTCTTTGGTTTGAAGCAGAATATAATGACAAACTACACAGACACCAGAACCTCTTTTGTAATGTTCTGTAACTCATGATTATATTTAATATCACTCAGTTAGGACATGACTGAGAGACAAACACTATGGAGGCATCACTTCTAACTTGTTTTTGCAGGCTGCTGTTTGCAGGCTGCTGTTTGCAGGCTGCTGTTTGCAGGCTGCTGTTTGCAGGCTGCTGTTTGCAGGCTGCTGTTTGCAGGCTGCTGTTTGCAGGCTGCTGTTTGCAGGCTGCTGTTTGCAGGCTGCTGTTTGCAGGCTGCTGTTTGCAGGCTGCTGTTTGCAGGCTGCTGTTTGCAGGAAAAGCAGGATGAGCCTGGAGTTTATGTACGAGGTAAATATTTGAAATGAACAACATTTGAGTTTGTTTTTTGGTAATGTTTATTTTTAAAATAGGAACAATTGGATTGATGTATGTGCTTTTTGTTTTCAGGTGTCCAGAGGCTCTTAGAGGCCAGATATTTCTGTTTAACACTGTGTTGAATTAGGAGTGATTAGTTCATTTTCAATTTGTGTTTGTTAGTCATAGAAATAAGACAATACTGTATAACACATTGTTTCAAATGTGTACACTTAACATAATGATACTAAATCTGTATTTTTTTTCAATATGTTTAAAAATTCAAAATAAAATGTTCATCTTTTAAATATTCAGCACATATATTTTCAACCCCTCAAATTCAACAATCAAAATTCAGAAAAAATTTGCAGTGAAAATTTTCACAGCAAAAATCTAAGATGTCGAGCATAGAAATTCATGTCATTTAAAATTCAAATTTGTTTAAACATATTTCAGTGTTCACATCTGTACATGTTCAAGCAAACAAACTGATTAATAGTGGTGAAATGCGTGATAATTGGATTTACATTTTAAATAAAACGTCATTGTTTCTAAGCTACTGTGTATAAAGGAGTTGTAGCCTCTAACGGTAAAGAAGCTGTGAAATCACTAACAGTAGTGAGTCATAAAAATAAATATATGAATGTTAAGATGCTGTTGACCTGTGTACGGTAAGAAGCTGTTTCATCCACTGGAAATATACAGCTCTGTACAGGGACATTTTGCTGCCTGCTCTTTACTGGATATTAATACTTTTTTACAGTGTGGAAAAGCGGCATTATAATAAGAATAAAACACTTCCATTACATGTGGCATTGTTAATTATTATTGTAAATCAAACCGTGGTGGTATATTTAAGTATATATTTACTACTAAATAAGATAACTGAGTACTTGCCTTAAGATAATGTAACATATTATGTAATACGGTCCAATCAGAGGAATGCATCCTGAATACTGATCCTGCTTCCTTAGTCGGAATCTTCAACATGCAATCTGCCTATTAAATTCAGACATTATCTACAGTATCTTGCCCATAAATAACTATAATATTTTGCCTCTACTTAAAAACATTAACATCAAGTCACTTTTCACTAAATTGTTTCATACTGGAAGATGTCTCCATCGTTGGCGAGTATAGCTGGTGCACTTCTGTATTGAACTCTTTGTTTGTGAATGTAAAGCCAAACTAGTTTAATGAGCTATATCTTACTCCTTTGTTACAGTGATCTCTAACGGCTCACAGTGTTTTAGATGTGCTAAGAATAATGTACAGCAGCAACTGAATGGCCTCATCTATACAATGCACTGTTGGCGTTAGTGACAATAAAAGTTTCAAAAAAATCTCTTACAAAGCTTAACAAATTTCAAATTTGGCCGCAGTTAATTGCTGCTACCCAAAATGAACAAACAAACAAACAAAAAAATGTCAAATTTAACTTCAAAAGCCCAGAGTGCCACTTCTGACCCCTGCATAGTGACACCTAGTGGATGAATATTGAACTAAAATGAGCCAGAGTGGTAGTGATTTTGGCCTTGTGTTCTTGTTTCCATTGGCCAAAGTGTGTTTGTACATTTGAAATAAAAAAAAAAGCAAAAAAAACATTGTCTCATGTCTCATTGTATCTGTGTGGTTGACTGATTATTTTCCTAAATTTAAAATAGTTTGCATTGACAGTGTTTGTTATTGTGATTCTTTGAAATGATACGCCTAAAGCCCAATGGGTCAAATTTGGCCCTGATCCTAAATTAGGGAATAAAGGGTTAAAATTGAAAAAGTGGATATTTCAGTGTTCAGTGAACTTATAGCAGTAATTTGAAAAAGTGATATTTCAATGTTCAGTGAACTTATAGCAGTAATTTAATGCATTGTTCATAATTTTCCAAAGAAGAAAAGGGTTCTTGGGTTCTCCAGGGTTAAAGAGGGGGTATTATGCTTTCTACTCTGTTATAACACTATTCCCTAAATATTAAAGATGCCTGAAGAGGTTTTAGATGTCACCCATGCATGTTTCAGTAATTTAGGGATCTCTCTCAGGCCTTATTCAAACCTTCCTTACGGTTAACTGTAAGATTCTGTCCAATGCTCAGCCCACATCGATGCTAATGATGTAACATTCATGAACGAGTCGGCTCTTTTGAACGGTTGGAACTGGATCACATTTTTTAAAAGAACCAACACTTTTTCTTTCTAATTTGTGTGCATTTTTATACTGATTAATGCTGAACCAACACTGGAATCAGCACAGAAGCAGAGTAAGCAACGCGAGTGAGAGTTTTGTGCATAGAAACATAATTGGCATCATAATAACAAGTTGTTTTTTCTTAATTATTAATATGGTAGTGCAACATTTTATTTAGATGATGCAGAAGAGTAAACACACTCCCACTCTCAGTTTGAACCATTTTAAACACATCTTAGCCTTGATCATTTCTCTCTGTTTCTCTCTGTCTGATTAGTTTGTAGATAAAATGAGTTCTCACATTGGCTTCTGTCGTATAATTAAAAATAAAAAAAAGCCAGTCTTCTGAATGGCTCTTTGACATGAACGCATCCAAAAGATTCGGATCCCGCAAAAGATTCGGATCCCGCAAAAGAGCCATAAATCCCATCACTAATCCATGCTCCCACACGACAATTCCCCATAAATATACAAAAGCATGCTACAAAACTGTACACAGCAACTTGACAAACCTGATGCGTTGTGCAGTAGTTTCATTAGCAGGATGCAGGCTGATTGTGTTGTGACTGCGCTCTGAAGGGGGTGTGTGGAGAGCATAGAGAGGGGAGACTCTGAGTGAAACTTCCAAAACATGTTAATACGTTGTTTTCGGTCAATACAGACATTTTCAAAACAATTAAAGTTAACATGGTGATCTAAATATGTTATGTGAAAGGAGTTACTACCCTATAGAAGTAAAATATCCCGTCTTTAAAATAAAACTAAAAACGAAAATTGATTGAGAATTGTCCACTGACAGTCAATGGGATAGCCAGCTTGTTATCTACAAAACATAACATCCAGTTGCTATATAAACGCTACTGTAAACTGCACTGTATTGGCTGAGTTAACCATGACCCAAACCGCAGATGATATTCCATGTACAATCTTACATGCTCCAGTGCCCTTTATCTCTCTACATTTCCCTAACGATTAGCCCCTCACACATTCACATCGATGTTAATCTGGACATATGATCCAGTCAAGTGAGCGTGAAGGCCTTGCAAAACACAGAAAACCGCAGCAATTAGCCCACACGCATGTAACTCTACCTATGCCAACTGGGATACAAAGGGTCTGAAACTATCTCTACAACAGCAACAGTTGGATATAGGACGAAGGTAATCCGAGCCACATGTATTAGAGACGCTGTAGAACCAGCCTCCCAAGAAACACTGTACAAATAACATGGCGAGTTATTCAGCTCCATGGGAAATGTGGCTGTGTGTCCGCTGGGAGCCGGAGTGAATGGGAAGAGCCGGGATCCGCTCAGCTGGAAAAGGATTACGTCCAGGGGGTCTCTGGGGGCGGACACAGATGCAGCATTGATCCAGATGATAAACACTCAGTGACCACGGCAGCCTGCAGTCAGTGTCGGGTTGCACTATACGGAAATGCCACGAAAGAAAGCCTGGGACTGGAGGCTGCAAGAACAGTCACAAATGAATTGAGATTGTAATTTGAATGAGCGTAATTAGCAAAGACAGTAATTAAAGCGGCTGTACCCAATGTTTTTCATGGGATAAAGTCACATTTGTCTTGTCCCAGCACAGATTTATTGTAAAAGTAGCCCTTGGGGTCTGTTTGCATCTAATTACAAAGTCGTTTTTTTATCAATTGTGAACAAGGAAGAAATGGTGGTGTGGTGTTAGCATGCTAGTTGGTGTTAGCATTACTCTCAGACTGTTGTGAAACATGCTGAATAATTAGGATGCTTGGAATGCGTTAGGAAAGTGAGGAATAACATTGGGCAGCTGGAAACGGTTTAAAATAAACTAGTTCTGTTTTTTGATGTTTTTTAAAAATCAGGTACAAAATATATTGTAAAAGCAGCAGTTTACGCCTGTCTGCATCTAATTATAAAGCATTTTATCCACTGCGACCCCGGACGCAAGAGTTGGATACATTGCTATTTTGGTAAATGGTCATTTTTATATAGAGATTTTCCCCCTTTAAGGCACTCAAAGTGTTTCACATCAAGGACCCACTCACCCATTCACACACACATTCAGACACCAGTGTACGCAGACACTGGGGACAAGGTGGGTTAAGTGTCTTGCCCAAGGACAAAATGACACAGCATTCATCTGTGGGAGCTGGAATCACACCTCCAAACTTGTGAGCAAGTAGATCTGGCCACTCAACCAACGATGTTTATGTCAAGAGCGGGATTCAAACCACCAACCATCAGATTAGTCAACAAACGCTCTACCAACTGAGCTACTGTCATGTTATTTTTTAAAATGCATGCGATTCTTGTATTAGTAACGTTGATGCTCTTGGAAGTATTTAAAATGTGCATTCTGAACTGCCAATCTGCTTGTTATGTTTGTTAAAAAAATCGATATCTTTCCCAAATCGTTCATCCCTTGGGAGCGGCATGGACAGTCTGCAGTGATGATACATGAACGGACCACCACTTATTTGTATTATTTCCTCATGTGTAAGAGTGATCAATAGAAAAGTACTTAATGAGGGGCAGACCTTTACTTGTAGGTCAACTCGTCAATGTGTGAACGTATTGCATTCTAGTTGACATTTTTAATCAAGGAAAGAAATACGACTGTAAACTAGGAACAAATATTGAGTACGCGTAATCATTAAATTTCTATAGATTTTATTTCTGGATAGCTGATGATACTGCTATAGGTTGGCTTTTAACAATTTAAGGAGAAAGGCATAGGCTATAGACTTTTGCTGTTGGTCATTTCCAACCAAAATCTGACACAAAAATGTACATATTAGGATTGATTTTGTCAGACAAAAATCTGACCCAGTGATGGTAGCAAAAAGGCATAAATGAGCTAAGATATGAAAGAAAAAAAAAACTAACTCTTAGCTAATGTACATTTCCAAAATTACAACTCCTAGTCCGATGTAATGGGCCAAATGGTGTTGCGTGTAGAGAGGTTTTGCGGTCCAATTTTGTAGTCTTAAAATTCAAAGTGTCTAATAAAAATAGCTTTTTTCATAAACACTTTTAATGACTAAACCTGCCAATCAACCAGCCGCTTAACTCTACATCCCATTTGGATTCTGACAGGGCGGATGTAAACGTTTCCTGTCTGCTCTTGCCTTGGAGACCACCGAAACAAAAGACACCTGTACGCTCTGACCACAAAGCCACAGTGTGCATGTGCGTGTGTGGTCACCCTGCAGGAGAGCCCTCCGAGCCCAATCCTTTTATGGGCGTCACAGGATGCTGCAGGCAAGAGACTCCCCTCTCCGCTCTCCCGCTGGTAAGACTCTGCACTGTGAAATAACAGTAGTATGTGTAGAAGAAGAGGCCACCCATCAGGGCTAGACCGGTTTTTGAATTGTAGGACCACATTGAGTGGAGGGCCGCTGATTGCCTGCAGCTCGGCTAATTGATTTAGTGCAAGGTCGGAACCTGAGTGCCAGAGGGTAAAGGAGGAATTTCCTGTTTCTACATCTATAATTCAGAGGCTTCCTGTGTGTGCATATGTATGAACATGACATACACAGTTAGTCAGTCAAGGCTAAAGATTTTTGGCTCCGTCAGTGTCCAAACAGAGATTACAGAAAAGCAGTGAGGTCAGGTCTGATGCTCATCATGCTGCTTCTGACATGTTGACAGTTTTTCACTTTTGGAACAATGAATGGCTTGTGAGGGAACAAAATCCTTACAACATGAAGAATAGTTTTGTATTTGATATTGGTCTAGTTCAGAGATAAATGTTCTATCCATTGGAAAAATACAAGCACAAACAAGTCTAGTGTCTTTTATTGACATCTTGTGGCTGAAGTTAGTTTCTTTGACCCTGTCTCGTGATCATCAAAAAATCCACAGTTGTCTCCATGTTTTGAATCAGTGCAAAAAAGCACTGCATGTATTTTTTGTAACTAAAGACCAGCTAATTCATTAAAGGTCCTATATTACGCAAAATAGAGTCTTGTGAGCTTTAAGCCATGTTATAATGCCGTTACCTCCTAAAAACATACCTAGAGTTGTGTTTTGTTTCATTCACTCATGTTTGGATAACCCTTTATTATTAGTCTGTCTACATCTCCAAAGCTCAAAATGCTCTGTTCCACCTTGTGATGTCATGTAGTGGTCGTTTTCAAGTTAACAGCTACATTTTACCTTTTGTTCCGTAGAAATTGGCACTTCCAGGACTGAAATTATCCAAATGATTCTAGTGAAGGTGTGTGGAGTTTAAAAACACAGTGGAGCACTTTCTGTATTATCGCATGACATCACAAGATGGAACAGTGGGTTTTCCGTTTGAGAGAAGAACTCAGTTTAAATATGCAGGATTTGTGTGTTAAATGTGTGAATGAAACAAAACATAACTCCAGGTCTGTTTGTGATGATGAAGCAACACTCCAGGTCGTTTGTGATGATGAAGCAACATTATAACATAGATCAGAAAATAGTGTAATATGGGCCCTTTAAATATATTTTCTCCAATAAAATGCTTTGTTTACACTGCAACATTTTTCCCCCTAAGCCAACTGTTCTGCTGCTGACTCCTACCCGCACGTTATCCTTTCATAGTTTTGGACAGTACTGTATTTGCCATTGCATTAAATATACAGTGAGACATTGGTCAGTAATCCTGTAAAAATCTTTCTGGACTATAGTGTATACAGTTAGATGGCCACTGCTGTTGGTTTGTTTATGTTCTATAGCCTCTACTTGGCGTAGAGTCAACAAGCTGTCCAAACTACACTGTGCCAGCTCCCCTTCTGTGAGCTCCCTTTGAAGGTCAGCTGGGTTTCTCCATTCACTCTCAAGACACTTCAACACTACAGCATATGAGACCGTTCTTTGTTTGTCTGCCTATTCATCCTACAGTCCAACCACTGCAGTCAACCTTGTACATGGTAGCGTACGAAGAAATTATATCTATTTCTCAGAATAGTAAAAGCCGAAGTTAAATCTGTCAACCGGACATAAAGTTGTAGGAGAGAAGACGTTTCGCTGCTCATCCAAGCCGCTTCTTCCGTTCTGGTCAGATACTGGTGGACACCAGTTATACATGGGAGACAGGTGATGTCTAAGGCCCCCATTCCTGTTCAAGGAAGGATTGTCCACAGCAATCTGACCAGAACTGAGAAGCAGTTTGGATGAGCAGCGAAACATCTTCACTCCTACAACTTTTTGTCCAATTGACAGATTTAACTTTTACTATGGATCAGACCTGGACGAGGGGGGATTACACAGATATTTCTCAGAATATTAATAGTAGTTTTGACTAGTTTAAATGATTTTTACTGCCTTTACAATGTGAAAAATACAACTTGTTGATTTTAAGTTAAGTTTGCAGAGGTCAAAAGTTATCCCGCACTTACCTAATCCTAACTGTGCACCTTGATGAGTTTATAAGCACGATTCACAACTTTTAGCGGGATTTTACCTTTCACAGTAACAACTAGCATGTTAACTGCGCACTTCTGGATTCTCTGAGGATAAAATATTATAGAATTAGTTGCAGCCAGCACACAGCAGTCTCAGTTAAGTTAAGAGCTGCTTATAAAATATATCTGTACCATTGAGCTACAGAACAGATCATTTGCGCTGCTCTATCAACCCAGAAGTCGGTTCGAATCTCACTCAACTAAGTGCATACTGTATTTGTGTCCTTGAGCAAGATACTTCAACCTCCTTTCCTCCAATGTCAATTTACACTGATTTATAAATGAGAAAGTATTTGTGAATCCTGCACAACAGATGGAAATTAGCTCACGGCTACAATCTGGTGAGTTTACATGTGTCTCATGTATATTCATTAACATGCACTGTCCAAATAACGCAATGATAATATTTCAAAATAGAAAATGTTGAAACCAGCCAGAAATGTCTTAAATATGTCCAAAAATCTTGAAATATTAAATGTAAACTTTAGGCAGAACAATGAAAAATTATAATTCATGTAGATATGTTCTCGCAGTGATTGTGTACAGCCGTTTCTGTTTGTTTTTAAAAACAGCTTAAGTGGTGCACGTTCCTTGCAATCAGTCATACAGTTTTATTTAAGAGTTGCTTGAGGCTAGACTGACCTATAACCTCCTTAGTGTTGAAATAACAAACTCATGGCCAGTGAAGTTTGGACATAGTACTTTTCTTCCACTTGCACTTGAACTCAAAGTGTTCCATATCAACAAAACACAAATTAAAAGCTTGGACCATCTCTGGATGTTAAATAATATTAAAGGCAATGTACCTGATTTTTACTCTTAACAGAACTAGTTCATTCGAAATTGTTTGTATTGGTCCAAAGTTATTCCTCACTTTGCAATACAGTTTAATAGAATCAAGTTTATAAGCCTTTTAACAACTTTCACAGACCAGAGCAGAGTTTTGCTGTCACAGTAATGCTAACAACAGCTAGCAAGCTAACAGTGCACTTCCTGATTATAGGACGATATATCTGTACTGGGAACAAGACAGTTTTTTCTCAAATACAAAAAATCGGGGACAGGGCCTTTAACTCCTATAACATCTCCTCCTTACATTGTAAAGAGCATCTGTCACTTTTGGGCTTTCCATATTGTTACACCAAACAGGGTTACGCTAACAAACTCTTAAAGTCTTCAGGGAAAGCGTGGCTAAATGATTGAGACTTTGTTGAGTGAATCCATAGACCGCAGAGGTTTGAGGCTTAAATCACATTTCCAGCCTGTGCATGGGTACAGCTTTGGGTCTGGGTGGATTTGGGGCCTGGAATCATTATAGTTTTACGGGAAACTGCAGAGGTGCCGATGAAGGAAAGGCAATGATTTTAATGGATTGTTTAAAAAATGTGTGAGCGTCTGAGTCACCTGAGGATTTCAGATATAAGCTCACTGCTGTGTCTTTGCTGTGCTATGACCTTGTATTAAAATGTATGAAACTTAGATTTTTATGTAGACAAATGTTGGATGGAGACTGAGGGTTGAAATCACTGATATACCAGATTCGAAAGCCTTGTTATCTACTCCAAATAATTATTGATCGGAGACATTTTTAAGGTGCATTATGTAACTTTTCTGGTGGATAGTTCACCAGATGTAAATGTAGCCAATCTGTCTCCATGAAGACCAGGCCAAGTTACAAGTCAGATCTTTGGAGAGGCAGCCCAGCTCATCACTTTTGATCAATCCCTGTAATTAATGACAGATAGATAAATGTAATACAATTCTACACATCTCTCCACAGACTAGCAGGAGGCAGACAGAGGCAGACACCCCATCTGAAAAGTTACACAATACACCTTTAAATGTATCAGCTACAGTGGCAAATAAGGAAAAAATAGGCCAAGGAACATATAATATAATTTCAGCCTCCAAGCAATTTTAAGATAGATTTTTTTTTCTATCCATGGGTCCAGAATGATGAAAAATTAGGATGGTTGCCATAGCGATGAACAATTTAAAACAAAATATTACATCTTTTGAATGGGGAAAAAGTATAATAGGAAGCTGAAACTCACAAATACAATTTATCATGAGACCCTATATTTCACATAGTCTAACTGTCTAAAAATATTTTGCGAAAATGCCTTTCTCCAGCAGCCCGCCCCCACATGTGCTCCATTAGGATAAGCCCTCTCTGCGGACACATAATGAAGCTGCCTCTGGGACCAGCACTCTTTTATGTGTAATCAATGGAAATTTGGTGGGCCCTAAATAAGAGCGTAAACCTTTAGGCCTGGTCTCCCTCTCCTCCCACTGCCACGCTAGTCTGAGCGTGTCCAGGAGGCATTCGAGATCATGTTCTCACAAAGCATATTTCATTTAGGACAGAGAAAGGAAATGTACAGATGAGGAATGATGGACTTTTGAATATACAGATCATACATCATGAAAAGGTCATTACACATCGGTCAATTATTTGTTATTGAAAACAGTATTTGAATGAAACATTGTCTAACAAATCAGTATGTAGAGCACTCGATGTTTTTGTAATGTTGCGACTGGAATATTAAATTGTTGTTTGATCATTGCTTGAAAACGGTCAAATGTTCAGTCCATTACAGAAATAATTGTGAAAGCCTACGCATCTCAAGAACTCATTTAAACAAGCGGTTCAAAATTCCACCCTTTTGGTGATTGGGCAAAATGAATACATCTGCAATGATGTGTGGTGATTTTAATGTTGTCACAGTCCATATCTATAGTTTACTTAATTTGATCAGTGAATACATTTTTGCACCAAATTGTTTCCCTTTCATTGAGTATAAAGCTTGACTATCCTAAAAAGGGAGGAATACAAGTTTTTTAAAGGTGCTGTTAGTGCTGGGCAATTTTGCCAGAAAATTATTTATTTATTTTTTTTCTCTAAAAATTAGATTTTTGATTTTTTTTCTCTGCTCTCCACTAAAAATGTCCTGCAAACTACGGAAAATGGTCAAAACTGAAAAGATTGTATTTGGTGATTATATTTAACCCATTGCCCATTTGGGAAATCTTTTAATGAATGAGATAAAACAAACATTAAACATATTGCCCCAACATATAATTGATTTTAACTTCAAATTCAAATAATCAATTTAATTTTGCCTTGCCCTGGGTGCTGTACTCGATTTTTACAGTCTTCATGTGAAAAACACAACTAGTTTATTGTTAATACTGTTTACAGAGATCCTACCATCCTAATTATTCACCATGATGAGTTTATAAGCACCTTTCACAACTTTGAGCTCCGTGTTTTGTCGTCACAATAATTCTAACAACAACTAGCATGCCAACAGCACACTTCCTGATTCTCTGAGGCTAAAACACTTAACTAATTAGATGCAAACAGATGCCTCATTTTGACCACAATAATTGCTTATACAACATATCTGTACATATCTATTGGCCTAATTATTAACTAACCCAGGCAGCACTAATACGAGCCTGACAGCTGCAGTACATCCAGAACACTGCTGCTTGGGCCTTGACTAGAACCAGAAAGTACAAGCACATAAGTCCTGTGCTCCGGTCTCTGCACTGGCTCCTGTGGCTCACAGAACAGGCTTCAAAACAGCTCTGCTTGTTATAAGTCTCTCTTTGGCCCAGCACCAAAGTACATCTCTGACATGTTAGTGCCATATGAACCATCTCACCCTCTGAGGACTTCAGGGACCCGCCTCCTGCTGGTGCCCAGAGTCAAGACTAAACATGGGGAATCAGTGTTTCAGTTTTATGCTTCTGTTTAGCTGTGCATATGACTAAAAGGTTTTTATTCTGCACTCTTCTCTTTTAATATTCATTTTATAATGATTATTTCTGTTTTGACTTGTGTATATTGTGATTTTGTTGATGTCTTTCTTATTCTGTAAACCACTTTGAATTACTTTGTGAACAATTGTGCTATACAAATAAACTTGCCTTGCCTAATTCTGCAGAAATAAATGATCTTAACCAACTCCATAACTGTTTCACAAAAAATGACCTAAAGGATCCATCAAATATCTGCCTTATACAACGAAAAGCTCTTCACATTCCAAAATCTCTTATCTTGCCGAGCTATCACTGACAGTTCTGACGAGGAACAATAAGCTGCATATAATTGGATACTGTAGCTTCTTATACATGCCAAAATGCCACCGCTAAAGAAGGATTTAGCCTCATGGTGCGAGGATGTACAAAATGTCTAGCAGGAGATGTGAACACGAGATAAGCCCAGACACAAGTGAATGCCCAATGTGTTTGAATGCCTCATTTGCACTACGTGGGTCAGGCCGTGTTGAGTGTCCCAAAGGGAATGTGTGGCTTGCCCTCAGAGCAAGAATTCATAGAGTATTCACTGTTAATCACCAAACTATTTCACATTTGGTACAAAGAGCTGTTTAATTCTCAAATTCCAAAATTGAATTGAAATTTCGAGCACTAATTTCCTGAATTGAATTTGAGGCCATGTTATGCAGCAACAAGGGGTCAGAAACTGGTGTAATATTTTGCCATTTCCAAGCCCTGATAATTTACTTAATTAAGGCATTGGTTGGCTGCTCAGTCTCAGCTCTAACCAGAACATACTTTTATTGTGTCCTTGGGCAAGACACTTCATTCATCTTGGTCATGTATAAATATGGTGTGAGTGATACAGGAGTCGGAGAGGTGATTGGCACTGATTGGCTGCCACGTCTTCAGGCAGCTGTGGCTACTGGAGCTTGGCAATGTTGTAAAACGCAGTACAGTGGCAGAGTGGTTAGTACTTCTGTCCTCTAGCAAGCAGGTTGTGGGTTCAATGCCCGAGTAAGCTCTGTGTCCCTTGTTAATCTCAAGTTTCTAAAAGCTGTTAAAAGGCATATTATGTAACTTTTCTGGCGGATCACAACAAAAACATTTCTGTGAATGTTCCACACTATGACATTAAACTTATCTCCATGGAGACAAGCAGGTGGCACCACAATGCTGAGTTACAGGTCAGATCTGTGGAGAGGTGACTTCACTCATAGTAAGAATGCATGTTTTCATGTATTTTTTTCATCAATAAAAACACCTGCAATTGTATAAATGTAAAATAGAAAGTTGAATGTCACTGTGAAGCATTTCAGGACATGCAAGAACATATCCATGGACACACGCTGGTTGTAACAATAGAAAATGAAAGGAAATGTAAGGCTCAAATTTTATCAGCTCTGCAAATTATGCCTCACAAAAAGATGCCAGGGTGTTTAGTTATGAATGGAAAACGACTGTTAGAACCATTTGGCTCAGAAATTACCTTCTGATCAATCCTTACAAATTTCCTCCTCTTATGAGTCACTGCAGGAACATTTCAGTTTCTTGCAAATCCTTCAGCTCCCAGCAAAGCCGCGCAGACAGAATCCATCCACACACCACCTTCAGGTATCAAAACAACATTTTCCTCACCGCATTTCTCGACGGGATCACCGCAGATCGTTTCATTGTTTATCCCGGTGTTACACTTGTGATGCTAAAGCTCGCGTTTGGCTGATTCACAGTTCAATTCTTCATGTTCCGTTCCACCGAGTCGGGCTGCGCTGCAAGATTTATTTCAACAACATTCAGGACGCCAGCCTTACCCTGTGAAGATGGATGGGAGGTTAGCGGGTGGAGCGTGGGGTCTCCCAGGTGACCACGAGGCACATGCACTGTTGACAGTTTTTAAAGGTGCTGTACCTGTCTTCAAAACTTGAAAAGTCCAACTAGTTTGCAGAGGTCCAAAGTTCTTCCTTACTTGCCTTAGGCATTCCTAGCATCTAATTATTCTCCACAATGAGTTCATAAACACCTTTTATAGAGGCCAGATCAGAGTTTTGCTGTCACGCTAATGTTAAAAACTACTAGCATGCCAACAGTTCAATTCCTGATTCTTGGAGGTTAAAAAAAATTATAATTAGACACTGTGCCTGAGCTTTACTGTCTTTAACATTTGAAAAAGAGAACTAGTTCATTTCAATTTCCGGTGGTTCAAAGTTATTTCTCACTTACCTTATGCATTCAGCTCATCATAATTATTCACCACAATGAGTTTATAAGAGCTTTTCACAACTTTCAGAGGCCAGATCAGAGTTCTGATGCCAACAGCACACTTCCTGATTCAATCAAATGCTTTACAATTAGATGCAAACAGTGCACAGCTTATATTGACCTCAAGAGCTGTTTGCACAGTCGTTGTACTGCAGTAACACATTCTGCTCAACTATACAGAAAAAAATGTAGTATAGCTACTTTAACAAGGAAATGATTTCAGCACAACCAGATGTGCAAATCGTTAGCATTGATCATACCTCAGCCATGTTTGTCTTTTACACTAAATTTCTCACTTGTGTTTATTTTATTACGAGGTGAGCTAACACGCGCTAACCCCACTGCAGTTCAGCTGATTTCACATGAGGTCGTCGTTTATCATTTACACACAAAGTCGCCCTCCGAGGCAGCAGTGGCATTCGTTGTGGTAACCGATGTAGACAGCGCTAATGTAGGTGCCAGATTGCTTCCATATGGGCCTTGTTTTAACCGCATAGGGCTTTACTCACCTTCTACAAACCAGCGTCCATTACAGAGTTTACCCAATTAGAGCGCACAATGTGAAACAGTTACACAGCTTTAGCGCCAACTCTGATAAACAACACAGGCCACCTTTAACCCTGTTGGATTAATCTATTGCTGGTTGCCAAACTTCTTCAGTGTCTGTTCTGTATTGCACACACCAGCTGTCGGTTAGTGTTCTAGGCGTGAGAATAAGTTTTGGTTTTAAATAATTTTGAATGGTCCTATTTTACTCAATTTGTTCTTGTGCTTGTGTCTGCTATATAGTTATAATCTATGACACCCGTGGATCATTATGTTTGCATTTTAAATTACAATATTCATCTAAAACGACTTAATAAAAGAAACAAGTCCACTGACCGTGTCTGAAATTTGTGGTGCCCAATGGGGCCGTAAATGTCATCACAACAAAGAGCCGTGTGGCTGTCGGCGCCTCCTATGGATAGCTGCAGATCACACTAGTGAGTAACAGATTTTTTTTTTAATTTTTACCAAAATGACTATGCAACGCTGCCAAATCCTACACGTATCATCGATTAAGAAAATAAAATTGAAGAACGAAGTAAGTACAGAGCAGTTGGTGTGTTCTGGTGGTGGTGAAAACAGGGATTGATGGGCAATATGGCGTCTTGAAAATAAGCGATTAAAGATTACTCAAACAAGCATGAATCACTCCAAAAACTACCATGTTATAGTTGCTTCCCCCTTGTCATTTAGCCTCTCAAAGTTAAAAACTCTGAAAAGTCGATTTTGCATTATAGGTGTGCTTTAATAATAATGGTATGGTCATTATTCATTCACTCATTCCTTCATTCACAGTAAGCGACCAGTGCAGAGTTTTGCTGTGATGGTAAAGCTAACATAAACTAGCATGCTAAGGCGCACTTCCTGGTTATGAGACAGTAAAACGATCTCTAATCTGATGCAGACAGTGTGCAGTGGACGTGCTAAAATGTGTTTTCTGTCTGGACTGCCTGGGATCAAAAGTAACAAAAAAGTGTTTTGCGTGGGCAGAATTTATCAAGGTTAGGACTATGTATAAAACTCAAGTGGTAAGTGAGGCCAAATGTGTAGGCAGCGAAAATAAAAACCTTCCAGCTTTAGCTTGTGTTAAAGTCATAGATCAAGCCCTTCATATCAGTTGCTTGAAATAAAATGAATCAATAAATCAATGAACATAAATGGCATATTTAAAAAACACTTAGAACTATTAATTAATTATGGCAGCAAATTCCATGTTTCAATGTTCCAATATTATGATGATTTTAAGTGTTATTCCCTAATATTGTTTACAGACCAATGCACACATAAAACTATATGCAAACAGAGACACGCGCATCCCACACTTTTGCTGCGGGCTGGGTCCAAAGTGTCAAATCTGGAGAAAATTGAAAATTACATCTAAATTAAATCTGAAAATGAAACTACAATGATGCAAATATCCTTTATAATATTGAAAAACAGACCACAATTTTTTTATTTCTTCCCCATCACCTCACCCACACAATGCCCTCTGCCCCCCTCTCCTCTGTGGGCAGCTGGGCTCTTTGACCCTCCTTTTGCGCCCTCCACTTGAAACAGTCGTGGCATATGATGTGGCGACCCGCTGCCTGAACCGTACCACCCCAGAGCTGCCCCCAAAGTCCCTGATCTTCAATTCAACACTTTCTACCAACGTTTCTGGCTTTAGAGAGACGTGTGGGACCCTCAGGACTGAGGTTAGGGCGACAGCGCCGGGTCCCAGGTGTCTGTCCTTTCATGTACATAATGTGTTCTTTTAGCTCGGCACTTAAATGCATTCTGGATGGATTAGCATTTTACTGCAATGATATGAAATGAATACGCATACAAGGTTAAAAGGTACATGTGACCTGCAGAAAGTTCAAGCAACTGGGGAGCACTGTGTAAAAAGTATTAAACGCTCTATACCAGCTTTTTTCCCATGTATTTGCAAAATATTTCTGCCCCAGTACAGATATATTGTATAAGATGATCAGGAAGTTCGAGTTAGCATGCTAGTTGTTGTTAGCTTTACAGTGATGGCAAGACTCTGGTCTAGTCTCTGAGAGTTGTGAAAAGAGCTTAGAAACTCATTATGGTGTATAATTAGGTGGCAGGTGTCACATAACCCCTGCCCCCATTTGATTTGCAATTAATGTGTAACAACAGGATTCCGTTTAAAGTTCACATTATAATTCAATAACATTTGGGAAAAAAACTTTTGACTAATAAGAATTTCAGAGCAAGTTTGTAAAGGTCTAAACTAAGCAGGTTTAGTTCATAAATAGGGAGTATAGTTTGTTGTTTTCAGAGGAAATTATGATCATTTTAGTCATTTTAAAGCTCTAATTGTGAGCACTCAAAATGTGATTTTGATTCAGTTGTAATAAATATTACAGCTCAAGTTTGCAATGCATTTTTACAGTACAAATAATTGCCCAATTAAGGTTCAGATGCTGTGTATTGTAATAATAATGGTGAGAGGGAAACATGGTTAAGGGAGCAAATCAAAGGTTGAAATAATAAGTCTTCGTTATGGTTTTGTGTTTGTTCAGAATTGATTTAGAGCTACATCAAATGAGTCATTCTTTTTAATAAGTTAAAAGGGTATCATTAATGGGCCCTCGAGCAAAACAGCTGAGTGGAGCAGGGGTTATAAAGCAACAATGGTTTGTGTATATCCAAAACGTTTCGAAAACACAATTAGATTTTTCGTTAATATTCTACATCAGAACAAATATTTCACCAGTGCTATTCGAATAGCTGCAAACCAGATACATAACACCTCATTTCTAAATTTATGCCAGAACAGTAAAGACAAGCACAACCACAGATTTGCTTCTGTTATATTTAGACTTGTTATGGCTTACAAAGTTCTCATGTCACATCACCGCATGCCTCGAGTTCCATGAACAATTCAATATTTCCAATGCAATATTAGAATTTGTAACAACAGTCGTTGGGAACATCTGCACGGCCAGTACCAATCAGATAACTGGAATTATTAGATAACCCACTATATCTGTTTTTGGTGTGTGTTTACATGCACAACAGAAATCTGATAATCAACAGACACATGTCACTTGGGGTTTCTGATGCAGTACAATGAACTCTTTAAATATTTCATATTTTCTTTGTCATTTTTTGTCTTTGCCACATCAGTTTGCTCTTTTTTGCATAGGTTTCCTTGTCAAAATTTGCACAGGTCTGAACAATCAGAAGGAAACCAGATTACTCAGATATATTCATTGACATGGTATTTCATTAACCTGATAACTCCAGAAATCAGAAAATGGTCAGATTCTTGGTGTGAATGTAAACATAGCCATTGCTGTGATATTTGTGTGCAACACAGCCGTTCCAGTCAAGTGGAGTTGATATACTGTCCTCCATAAAGGAAAGTGTTATGGACAATGCAATTTTCAACTCAAGGTCTCCATAACACACTAAGTAAGGTTTAACGTAATCCAATAGATCATAGTGGAAAGCGTCCTATATTATAGTGGCTCTAAGCCTCAGAGATGACAACCCTGTAATTACAACAGAGTATAAACAAAGTGCTGCTCACTAAAGTATGCATAGCTGGGCATCAAACTTTTTAAAGAGTGGAGCGTAAACTGAGAACAAATTACCTGCTTAATCACTATGCGTTGTTACAAGAGGTGAGACATGTCTCTGAGCGCTAGATTTCAGGACACACTGTGAGCTGCCTTGGCTTACAGGAGATTTAAATAATCAGTTACTGAAGCTCAATGTCATAAAATATAGGCATGTAAATATATAGTGTTCCTTTATAATGAAATGAAAGGGGCTAAAAACTATTAATATAGATTTCCTTTGAAGATGGGCCGTCGCCGCCTATAACAGCTGACAGCTGGTTGTAACTTGCAATACTAGTACAATAGGGATCATGAAAGATGTTACCCCCAGGGGCAGTAAAGTTCACAAATCCAATGTTTCTGGCCCATAGGGAGGCTCTAAATCGAATCACAGATGCAGATAAATGATTAGTTAGAGGGAATAATGCAATTGGATCTGGTGGTTCTTCTGTGAGATTTAATGGCACTATTATTTCATTGCTATGCTTAGTTAATGTGTATAAGCAATCTTTTTTATAATAAGTGAATTTAGAGCGCCACAGCAGACCAATAAAAACATAATCATCGCATAACTTCTGTAACCCAGAAACATTATTCCAATATTATAAGTGAGTCTTGTTGCCATGTCGTTGTGTGGACAGTTCTGGGGATAAGGGCTATTTGTACGGAGCCTCATGAGTGTTTGTGTGGCCGCTGAACACTGAATGAGAACAAACTGGAGCAGTCTTTGATCAGACATCTGTCATCTCGTCTTCCATCTCGTCCCCCTCCGTTTCACCTTCTGCCTCGCCTTCCTCTTCATCTTCCTCCTCTGATGTCACGTCCAGCTCCTCCATCTGGGACACACATTTTGGACACGCGCACACAAACAGGTAGTTTTCCCTGCAAAACAAAAGGGGTATTGTAGCTTTGCTTTTAATAGTGGCAACAACAAACAACATTGTTAACATGACAGTATTAAAGATTTTACTACACATTATATAAAACTATGATGAATATTTACCGCTAGTGTTATTCTACCAAACCAAGTAATAATCAGAAAAACATAAAAACTTGTCATTTGCACTTTGAATATGAACCAGTGATTAAAAAAAAAGCTACCATTTCCTTTCACATACACAAAATTGGTCACTTTGTAAAGTGGTGATCCATTTTTAAGTTCAGGTTTAATGAGATTTAATATCTGAGAAAACCTTACCTTAGAATTTTGTGTCTGCTGTGGCGGCTTCGGTCTCGCTGACAGCAGTCCAGATAACTGATGCAGATCTCCTGAAATTTAAACATTAATATGAAGAATGTTACAATTCATTGATCTGTTATTTTAAGTGTATTACTAGGGATGGGTACTAAATGGCATTTAATATTTAAGACCACTTTCTAATCTTTCCCAGTAACTGTGTAGCCATGTGTCATTCCCAGATTGTCCTCCTCAGTACATCAGACTTCTCATGAGTAAAAATGGAAAGTGCAATTAGGCTGTAGGTTTATTGTTGTATAATCATGCAACAAATGATTAATTTGTGGGCCTTGGTAAAGATTTCAAAGTGTATTACCTGATAATTAAAATATTAGTCATCAACCACAGCAGCAAGACAAATCTCAGTATCAGTTCAAAAGATCCATAAAAGGACCAGTTTTTTGTTACCAGCCCCTGGTTCTTCTGGTGAAATCATACACAAAGCTCTCCTGTCATTTCCAGAATTCAAATGTAAGCGTGGCTGTGGCTGCCATGACATTACTGTGCCATGCAGATGCAAGGCTTCTCAATCTTTGTGACGGCTCCACAAACCCACACCAAGCCTCAGTCTCAGCCCTGTAATGCTATGCGACAAGGGAAGCGCGCACACAGCACAGCGAGGGTGGAAGGGGGGGGCTGTTGGGTTCTTTAGCCTGAATCTATCGCCCCCTAACCCAGACGTATCGGCTGACCTCTCCGGGGCTGATGTCGCTGAGGGCAGTGAGGTGAAGACGGAAGTTGTTATCTGGGAACGAAGCCTCGGCGTTGGGTATGCAGCTGTGGTTACCTACAAACAAATTACAGTAACTAATTAATATCAATAGGTTGAGTTCACGTTCTAGATTTTGATGATGTCATAATTTCAGATGAAGAGGTATAACTCAGACGTTTTTTTTGTAAGACCTATTCAAACTTATGATCCACAAATGTTGGACCTCATCGTTATTTGATTGGCTCCACAAACTTGCCATATTAATCTCACGTCTTAAAGTCTTTTCAACTGACAGCACAACAATCACGTCTTTGTTGTTGAATAATGGCACCACTTTCTTCTGGAGCTATGGCGACAAAAACAATTTCACTTTCATTTATTTACGTTGGCAGAGAAGATGCCAAACTTTGTGTCGTTTTTTTCTTTCATGTAAATAGGTAATTACAGAGATATTGACCACAAATAAGGGCAACAAATCTGCAGTCTCACGGTAAAACAGCAAATGTCACCACAGGATTCTGACCTGTCCTCCAGCTCAAATTTTGAACTAATGGGATTCTACAGTGTTGTGATGCCATGTGAACACAACCTATTAGTAATAAATAAATAAAAAGACAGTGAGCTTATTTGTATACTTACATGTGCTTTGGAGTATAAAGAGCCCAGAACCCTCACAGTTCAGAAAGTCTCCAGTCTCTATAGGAGGAAATAGGAGGAAGCATTATGCAAATGTTAGACCTCTGACACAATGAGCGACAGCATTATGGTAAGCAAAGCCACAACTATAATAACGCACCATAACAAGTCTCACTACGGTCTCTGTGGTAACAAAAGGCTTTAATTCATAACACTACTGCACAACAGAGATAAAAGTGTGACCTTTCTCTATGTCCTTGTACAGCCGGTCGATAAAGGAGTCCAACTGCTCCCTCTGCTGGCCAGGAAGTTCCAGTGCATCACAGGCATGAACCCACTGACTCAATGAACTAAAAGAAAAAAAGTGAGTTGGTAACAGGTGTACTTGCGATAACAAGGTCAAATCTGCAGTAGTCTTCTTACCTAGTGCCAATGCCTTGCCCGTTGGTCCCCACCAGAGCAAACAATGAGCGGAAACCTTCAGGGACAAACCACTGTAACAGAGAAATGTCGTATTGATCCACGTGGCATTAAGAGTAATTCCATCCAGCCCTTTCAATTCTGAGGTTAGAGGTCAAATCCTACTGAGGCCTAACTTGAGCTGCTCAGATTTCAGAACATTGATGTTTATTTTACGTCAGCATGTTGATAATTTCCCCATAGACTGTAAATGTAACAGGACTTCATAGCTGCAGGGCAATGACATGTCATGCAGTGAGTTCTATGTACAAAGCCAGGAAAACTAAGAAAAATTATTTTGAATACAAATTGTTAGTCACTGCTAAAATGAAAATACAAATATGTTTGTTCCACTTGGCCTCTATATGCAGAGGTATGATCTACAAATCAAGCATTAGAATTTAGCTGTGATCAAAAAGGAAAAACACACTCACCCGACTGAGATGTTCATCAAAAAGTGCTGATGTAAAGAGACTATGTAACAAGGCCAACTGCCCCTGTAAAAAAAAGAAAATAACTATTACTGCAGTACAATCAAATGTATTGTATGTTTGCAAATATACAAAATTACACTACAGAATACTGCATGAAAGTCTCTTATAAAAAAATAAAAATCTTTCAAATTTATTTATCTTTAATAAGAGCTAAACTTACTTTGAACTGCTCTCCTAAGAGCTTGTGGGCTATCTCCTCCTCCTCGTTTGCTGCCCGGCTACAAAAGTGTGAGAAGAGTCCCTGCCAGTGGGCCTTGTCTTTAGCCTGGTTCACACAACATTTTAGTGACATGACATGTTTGTGGACATTGTTAAGTACTTCATGAGTTCTAATATGACCCTCACCTGTTTGACAGCAGCCACCATTTTGGCCATGAGCATAATGCTGGAGGTTTCAGGAGGATAATGAATACTCCTATAGGACAAAATGGTTAAGGAGTTGTACATTACATTAATTTATTCTGAATGAAATTAATACTTTACATACCTCCATGCATCTTTGAGCTTGTTGATGGGGTGATCAGGATCGTTCTCAGACGGCCCCAAACAGAGAACCCGGTGATACTGGTCAGCTGCAGCCTGTCGGCACTCACTGCTGCAGTACATCACCTGCAGAGGAGGTTTGTCAATGCTAGTTTTAGTAATTAATATCATGTTTTCTAATATCATAATACTGTATATTTAAGTGTTTACTGATATGCTACGCTCAGACTGAAGGAGCAGCAGTAATATCATGAGACACTACAATTAGCCTTTCCTTTTCAATCCCATTCAATACAAATGCTGCCTTATTGATTTATGGCACCGATACAAACCACTAACCGTAAAGTGCTGACCACACAAAAGAAATTATTTTTTAGAGAACACTTTCTGGCCCCATAGGTTTACCCACCCCCTTCATACAATCATAAGCAGCCCCACCTGACACTGGGGGCAGGGCTGGTGCAGCTCCGGTCGCACTTTGCACAGCTCCGGGTATGGGAGGCTGAGTCCCGGGTTGCCACTGAGCCTCCTTGCATTTTGCTCTGCAGTCTCAAGAGCCCGTAAACAGTACTCACAAGCTGCAAATATCATGCAAGAAGAGGACACACATTAGATCAGAACCTTAGATAAAGTATTCATGCAAAATGACCAAAATGTATACACCAAATTGCCAAAATTAACACAAGTACACGCACCTTTGTATTTATAGAGGGCATTCCACAGAAACTGGGCCGAGACAAGGGGGCGTTCGATGAAAATGGTCTCCCCCTTTTTAATGCTCTTTTTGGCAAAGAGTCCTTTCCCCTAAACAGCAAGTCATGGGAGATTTTAAGAACAGCAAGAAGAGCAATAAGTAGCCTAAACCAATAAAAGACTGACCAAATAACAAATAGGCTATAATTAATCAACATAATCCACCAGTGTTTAGATTATTATTGTTTTTGTTATCATTAAACACCAATATAATGAGCTAGGAAGCCTTGAAAGAGGTGTGTAAATGTAAAATGATTCATCACTAGAGAGTGCATCACCTCAGTACAAGAAGCTGTTGCTAGGTAACCAGACTATTCAAGAAGTAGTGCTCACTCCTCGCTACGGAACATCGTGCATGAAGCAGAATGGAAACACGAAACTTATACATCAGGCTGCACGATGGTGGGGTCACGACCACTGTTTAGGCGTGATCGATGAAATGTGCAGCCAAAACTGAAGCAGACTTAGTAAAATATTATTAAAAATGACGAGAACGAAATGTTTGTAGGTACTTTTTTTCCCATTTGGCTTTACAAAAATGTTTCAACTCATGATGATGCAGATCTGTCCCATCACCGGTTCGGAGGATGAGGATGCACAGACCAGCCAAGCGAACAAGTTTAAAACCTCACGTATAAAACGATAACACGTGTTTATCCCACGAGCCTACGGTGCGCTGTGGCGGGCATCTCATTACCTTGACGTGGTCGATAAATCTGATTTCCACAGCGCTAGAAACTTTAACGGGATCCGTGCACAGGGAAAACATGTCATCCACGGGGGCCGCCATGTTGGATGACGTGACCTTTTCCCTTTCAACCCTGGCTGACCCTAATGTTGTCTCCAGAAAGAATGCGGCGACATCTGGCGGACACAATGTGAACACCCACTTCAGAAATTGTGACTAATGAAGGCTGTAGGATTTGGATGCTTGCAACAGTGGGGCGTGCAATGTCAGAAATCATTGATCGTTGTTGTTTTTTTGTTTGTTTAAAGGTGTATTGTGTAACTTTTCTGGTTGAGGATCGTCCGCCACCTGCTTGTCTCCAAAAGATGTTGTTAAATTGCAAATCTATCCCCATGGAGACAAGCAGTTAAAGGCACAGGGCCAAGTTACAGGTTACAGGTCAGATCTGTGGAGAGGCACCCTACTCACCATCAGAATGCGTATGATATTTCCACCTACAGGCTAATCGAATAAATGCAAGATGTTTAGTAGTGACCTACTGTGAGACAATTCAGGCAAAGCAATAACATCTCCAAGGAGACAAGCAGATAGGCAGAGGGACCCCCACTAGCTAAAGCCTACATACACAAATCACATCACACAAAAATATCAACCATACAGGGTTAAAAGCCAGAAAAGCAATTGGTGCCTTTATTGAATAGTTTCATTGCTTTACATATTCCATTAGCAAATACTATACAAATTTGTCAAGTTTATTACACAAAAATACAAAATAAATCATATTAGGTAGTATATGTAGATTAATTCATTAGGGTTACATTGTTTTTAAGATCGGCCTTATTTATTATTATTTCAATTATTTTCCTTTTCCTGATAGAGAAGTAGACATATAGCATATTTATGGCCAGAGTCTACAATATAAAACAAATATGTTAACTATATGTTAGCTATATTATAGCTTGCATTCATATTCCCATTGCCATTATACATTTACACGACAGCCCCATTAGAACACCCTAGTATTCCCTTCATTAAAAACAATAATGCATTATCTTCCATTAAATCAAAGTGTGTGTGTCTTCCATTTATTCATATATAT
>KN475816.1:1080-12706 GCA_000787095.1 Periophthalmodon schlosseri
AAATCAGGACCAGACCAGAGGGAAATTATTATATATAGTTCTAGAAATGGTTTGGATGTTTAAATGGTGAAAGATGGAGAGCCAAAACAGTGTAAGGCGATATTCAAAATCCTAGTAAACCTTATTCTACAAAAGGAAAAATTAGGAAATAGATTGGTTATTATTAGGTTGGAACCGCATTGCTTAGGTTAATAATGCAACAGTATACTGTAAAGGTAAACAGATTGTTTAGGTATTCTTTAAAAGAGGGGACATTATGCTAAATCATTTTTTTTTTTTAGCTTTCTACTTCCCTCAACAAAAACATGCCTGAAGAGGTTTTAGATGTCATTCATGCATGTTTGCATGGATGACATGCAAACTCTCTCGGGCCCTATTTGAACCCTCCTTACATTAGCTGTAATACTGTGTCTAATGCTCAGCCCACAAGCCTACATTATCCATGCTCCCATGCAACAATTCTCCATAAATACACAAACGCATGAACAAAACTGTACACAGCAACTTGACAAACCTTGTGCAATGTGCAGTAGCTTCATTAGCGGGATGCACGCTGATAGCTTTCTGAAGCAAAGGCAAAGGGACAGGGGACTCAGAGTGTTAAAATGAAAGTGAAATTTATAAAACATGTTAATACATTGTTTTTGGTGAATATATCATTTTGCAAAACAATAAAAGGTAACATGGTGATCTAAATATGTTAGTAATTAAAAACAGATTATACAGATTTTGAAAGAGAATATATTGGAAAAAACAGACACTACAGATAGAACTTCTCAAAACTGCCCAGTCCTACAGATGTTTTATTACTGAATTTATTCATTTCCATCTATAGATTTATATGTGATCATTTTATCTTCAAAGGCCCTACATACTGTATCAAACTTTCCAATCTTCTTTTGACTGATCATACAGAAGGATTTGTTGATATTTACTTCTAAGCCTGATTTTTTTAAATTTGTACTTGTAAAACTTTTTAAAAATATATCTATGCAAGTAAACTGAATCTCTAAATCTCTTTCTTATTCCCCTGCAGTGTGTCACCTAATGGGGGAAGGGTAGGTAAGTTTCCATCCTTCCCTCTCCCTCTTAAGTAACAAGTGCTAGTTGCTCTGTATAATTTTGTATTTTGCTCATGTTTACTGGAAGGTAATTTTGTACTTTTGTGTATGTACTTTGTCACTATATTATGCGAAATTGACTTGTGAGCGTTAAGCCATGTTAGAATGCTGTTACCTCATTAAAAAAAACAGGGTTGTGTTTTGTTTCATTCCCTCATGTTTGAGTTACCCTTTATTATTAGTCTGTCTACATCTCTGTTCCACCTTGTGATATCACAAAGCGGTAGTTTTCAAGTTAACAGCTCCTTTTACCTTTAGTTCAGTAGAGATTGGCAATTCCAGGGCTGAAATTATTCAAATGATTCTAGTGAAGGTGTATGGAGTTTAAAAACACAGTGGAGCACTTCCTGTATTACCGCATGACATCACAAGGTGGAAGAGAGTGTTTTCTGTTTAAGAGAAGAACTCAGCCTAAATATGCAGGGTTTGTGTGTTAAAAAGGTGGAGAGAGTGTTTTCTGTTTAAGAGAAGAACTCAGCCTAAATATGCAGGGTTTGTGTGTTAAATATGTGTGAATGAAACAAAACATGACTCCAGGTCTGTTTGTGATGAAGAAACAACATTATAACATCAATCAGAACATTGCATAATATTGGCCTTTTAAAGGCACAGTATGTAACTTTCTGGAGGGGGCAAATCACCTGCATGATTCCAAATTAGAAAGTTAAAACTGACTGCTGAAGCATATTTTGCTGGCTTGATCAGGGTGACGAGTCATGAGTCAGCACATGCCTATCAGTAAGTCATTGCCCTAGTTAGTTATTTGATTAGATATATAGATAGATATAGAATATCTTGTACGTGTCCTGAACATATATCTGTGTCACACAGCTGTAGTCTAGCTGTAGTCTCTGTCATGAACACTTGTACATTAATGAACTATAGCAATACAATAATAAACTATAGCAGTGTACTAATAAAGTAAAGTAGTGGTTATACAGAATAGCTAAGCATAGTTATTTATCCTAACGATTATTAACTGCTAACCCATAACATATTTAGATCCCCATGTTCCCTTTTATTGTTTTGAAAATGTTATATTAACCAAAAACAACATATCAACATGTTTTATAAATTTCACTTTCGTTTTTGTTTCCCCTCCCTTTAGTACTAAGTCACTCCTCCTTCAGAGCCTTGTACAGATTCGTACAGCTAACCGTAAGGAGGGTTTGAATAGAGCCCAGGAGAGATCACTAGATTATTCAAACATGCATGGATGACATCTAAAATTTCTTCAGGCTTGTTTTTGATGAGGGAACAACATTATAACATGGGAGAACGCTCAAAAAATCTATTTAGCATAACACTCTTTAATAAAAATGATTCAGCGTCGCGATTTGCAGCATTATTGATTCACTCCCAGGGTGATGGTAGAATACTTGCAGCCACAGCTACCGTGACTGTGAATGCCGGATGCACCAGTGCCCTCTCTGACCATCCCCAGTCACTCACGCACATGCCATATTCATATACAGGTAAGTTTGGTGAAGTGTCTTGCCCAAGGACACAGCAGCAGTGTGCAAGGCTCAGCCATTGCAGAGTAGTTGATAAATATATAATAGAAAGTTGTTACACTGATCAAATCCATCCATTTAGTTAGTGGGTAAAGAGCTCTACCAACTGAGCCACTATGCTACAAGACCCTACCGTTTTTGAATGTATAGTACTGCAGTGGTCACATTTAGAAGTAAAAATCTGATCACTAGAATAATTAGACGAATAATTAAACAACCCAGTTAGACCTGATTTTTGGTGTGTGTCAGTTAAGAAATGGATTTTTAGTAGTAATTGTTGTATTTGGAAGATTAATGCAAAATCGGCTTACTGGAGCTTTCTAACATTTTATAAGTTTGTTTCCTCATCATAAACATGCTTGAAGAGGTTTTAGATGTCATCCATGCATGTTTTAGTATTTTAGCATTTTAGCGATTTCCAATTCAAACCCTCCATACAGTTAGCTGAAAGATTCCGTCCAATGCTCAGCCCACAAGCCTACGTCATCCGTGCTCCCACATGACAATGAAAAACATGATACAAAACTGTAGCAACTTGACAAACCTGATGCGATGTGCAGTATTTTCATTAGTGGGATGCAGCTGATTGTGTTGTGCTGATTGTGCTCTAAAGGGGGAGTAACTTAGCAAAGGGAGGGGAGACTCTGAGTGTCAAAACAAAAGTGAAACTAATATAACACGTTAATACGTTGTTTTCGGTGAATATAGCATTTTCAAAACAATAAAAGGTAACATGGTGATCTAAATGTTATGTGTTAGCAGAAATAAAACACCTCCTCTTTAATTAATTATTGATTGAAACTGGTATTTTAAGATCAATTAATTTTAAAATTACTCCTTCAATCTTTAAAATGTTGTCTTTGCTATGTTAGTTTATCCATTTTTTACATAATTGTCCTTGTCAAAACCTGCATAGGTGTGAACATTCAGAAAGAAATCAGATTACTTTCATCAAATGTAACTGTAATCTGAACTTCTGAACTCCAGAAATCAGATTATGATTGGATTTGTGGTGTGCATGTAAACAAATTGCAAATATGTATATATTTTTTTTTAGCATCAGAGGAGCTAAAGCTGTTTCCAATTAGCCACAGCTGAGGAATGTAGCCTCACTCTGGACCCCTCCTGTAGACCTGCTCAAGTCCTTAGGTCCAAAGACCTAAGTCCACAGTCCCAGAGCCATACTGACTTGATTTGCTTGATTTATTCATTCATTCTGTGACAAAGTGGGCCTTTATCCCAATAAACCCACATCCATTTTATTTCATTTCACACATTTGTTCATTTCATTTTCTATAATTTTCAATATTCAACTAAACTACTAGCCATAACTATCCTGGGTTTGTTTTGTTTAGTCTTTTAGTCATAATCCACCTTTCAGTTAAACACCACACTTACACCAGTTACTTTAAATATATTTTCTTTGGTTAAACTTATTAATTTCAGTTAAACAAACATCCATTCATTCTTACCTGAATCTCCACCTGGTTCACACAAAGTTGGCCATTTTTAAAGCCTTTGGGGTGAGGTCATGGGCCGGACCATGTGGAGGGGAGAACTGTTTTTTTTTCGTTTCAAAGTCTATGTGTATTTTGTATATTTAAGTGTTTATAGTTTTATTTTAAACACTTTTTGTCAAAAGGACTTAGGCCCTCAAAATTACGCAGTTTGTACTAGAATTTTGCTAAAGTTAAAATCTAAGCACCTGTGGAGTCAGTAGTGCTTACCTGGGGGAGGTCCTTCCTCCTGGAACTTCAGTGTAGCCGTGGCACGTAGTTGTTTTGCAGCTTTAGTTGCTTATTTTTCTGGTAAAAGACACTTTTTTATACAGTCTGCCTCCTACTTTGACCACATCGGGCCAGCTTCCCCACACAATCATTTTTAATTGTTTTATTTATTCAATTTCCCTTGTGGACCAATAACATTTTTCTCAGTTGTGGTGAAGCATGAGCAGATATCATATATTAAAGGCACACTATGTAACTTTCTGGAGGTAACACCTCCAGCACCTGCAATATTTCCATAGAAATAGAAGTTAAAACCATATATTCTCCATGAAGGTAAATACGTTTTATGCTAGACTGTGGAATATTATAGCCACAGTAAGGTTTGTGGGAATGCAAGTCTGCTCGCATGAAGAAGAAGAACGCATGTTTTTATGTATCTTTAGTGCATGTGGGGAAGCTGGCCAATTTGGGCAAAAGCAGAAGGCAGACTCAGAAAAATTCCAAATTAACTGACGTTCTCCCCAAAAAACTAACTCACACATCTTATATACCCTCCAAAACAGGAAGCATCTCCCCCAGGTAAATACTATTTACTTCACCGGTGCCGTAGATTTAACTTTAGCAGAATTTCACAACATACTGCGTACTTTTGAGGGCCTAAGTCCCTTTAACCAAAAGTGTTTAAAATAAAACTATAAACACTTAAACATTGAAACAAAATACACAAAAGACGTTGAAACAAAAAAAGAACTTAAACCAGATGGTCCGGCCCATGACCTTGTCCACGGCTTTAAAAATGGCTGACATAGGACACGCTCCTCTTTGTCTGGACCATGTGGAGATTCAGGTAAGAATGGACGCACATGTTTAAGTGAATTGAATAGGTTTAACCAAATAAAATATCTTTAAAGTAGCTGGTGTAAGTGTGGTGTATAACTGAAAGGTAGACTAACTAAAAGACTAAACAAAACAAACCCAGGATAGTTATGTTTAGTTGTTTAATTGAATATTGAAAAATTATAGGAAATGAACAGATGTTTGAATATGAACAAAATTAAGGTGAGATTAATGGGACAAAAGCCCACTTTGTCACATAGTGTGTAATAAAACTAAAAATGAAAAAAAACAAAAAAACTTGTATTCTATGGTTGGCTAAAATTCAAATATGAACTGATAAATGGCATTCAGCTGTCTTTTAAATTGAATATTATTATTTTTAAGTGTGTGATACTGAATGACTCATATCGCAGTGGTCAATTGTGGCCAGTAGATGGCAGTGACACTGAGCAAAAGTCACCCTAATTCATTAATCAGGTGAGTGGTGGTAGTGAGAGTACTCAAGTAACTGAATGCAAAGACTCACAGCACATATTCTTTTTTTTTTTTTCTTTTTTTTTTTTAATCCAAATTGTGCAATAATTTTCTAGTGTCTTCACAGCCATCCATTCCTGTCAGTCTGTATGTCATGTATTTTTCATAGCTTGTGTTCATGCCATTATTCAAACTGACAACAACACATGATGGTTGTCAGTTAAAAGGACTTCAAACTGGCTGAAATAAGTTAAACGATGAATCACAACTTCAAATATTGAAATAATCATCAGCTAATTTAGTAATTAAATAATTGTTATCTGGACAAACTCCACGACATGCCATGTGCTGAGAGAAGAGGTTTTATGGCTGAATGTGTAAATGTTTTTTTTTTGTCTGTACATTTCTTCGATCAGTGTGTCCTCAAGCAGCATCACTTTAGCTTTATTTCAGTCAAATTTTGTAAAAATATAATTCACTGGCATTTTGTAATCTTGTTCAAGATACAGTGTGTAACTTTCTGGAGGTGGCACGTCACCTGCATGATTCCATGGAAATAGAAACAATCTCCATGGAGATCAGTTTTTGTCATATTGTGGAATATTATAGACAAAGGAATAACATTTCCATGGAAACAAGCAGGAAGAGGCATTCCACCAGGCCTTCAGGCCGTCAGGTTTGTGGAGATGCAAGCCCACTTACAATAAGGATGCATGGTTTTCAGTGCAATGTTAAGATAAATCACTGTGCTTAGTCATTTTGTCTAACCACTTCTATAGTACATTGTTGTAAAGACTGATCACAGCTATGTGACTCATACATATGTCAAGACAAGGATATTCCAAACCATCTAATCAACTAACTCGACACAGCAAGGACTTAAGTATGGACCCATGACTTGTTAGAGACAGACAAGAAGGAATCTCGTCGCAGTCTGATTGGACTGTGTAACATGCCAAGAGGCCTGGCCTGTGCACCAACGAAGAGGCGCTCAGTCTAAACCACTATAGTTTGCGTATAAAACTCATTGTATACTCATTGTGTACACATTCAGTCTCTGAATGCCCACACAGACTCCTTGTACAAGTATTGCTTTCTAATATTTGATTAAGTTCCCTAGACTTTATTTCTGTTTCTAGTGTATTCTTTGTCTAAGTAGAGTGACAGGACCTTGTCCAGGCCAGTGCCTCAGAGCGTGGAGGAGGTTCTCCCTCAGCACTCTCACTCCACCTCTGCTCAGGTGCAGATCATTTCCCTTGAACAGGTCCTCTTGTTTCCAGAATAGATCAAAGTTCTCAATGTAGTGCAGTACTCAATGTAGTGCAGGGAGTACTGGCCACACACGCGTTGAACAGCCATGTGTTCAGCTGAAACAGCTGGGTAAATTTGCTCATCTTCCTTCTGTCTATGCTAGGAAGAGGTTCACTGATGAATGTCTTAACCTCCACTTTATCAAGCTCCTCGAATAATTTAATGAAATCCCTTTTCATGATTTCAGTCTGTTCCACTCTGGTGTCAACTGCACCCATATGCACAATCAGCTGTTTAACTCCTCGATGTGTTGACAAAACCTTTGGCAGGAGTTTTATAATCTCAGAAACAGTGTAACTGGGATAGGAGCAAGTTTGAATTCCTCTGTGGCTCACATCTCTGATAGCATCGTCTCCTAACAGCAGCATATCTCTGACCTTGATGTTTGGCACATATCGCTTGTGTGCCTGTGCTCATTGCTCTCATTTTGTGACAAAAATCTATTTTCTGTTTGTATGTTAACATCAGTCTGTGACAGTGGTAAAAATCTGTAAGTTGTATTTTGGGTGATGTAACAATATTAGTATTGTATTTGCTGCATTGGCGTGGCATTTTGGTCTTTACAAAGTTTTGGGAAAGAAGCAGTTTTTTCACCCCCTTCTCTGAAAGTAACTGTGAGCTGCTTACTTCTTGAAGTCACAGGCAGAGTCTGGTGAAGTCCTTTTTTAGATTCTAAAGCAAATATCCGTGCTTGTAGCTCATTCATTTCTTGTTGACAGTTACTATGGCGTTCATAGAAAGAATTCTTTTGGTTTCTTCCCCTGACATGTGGCTGACCCGTCAGATAACATGTTAAAAAATGTTTTAAAATGTTTAAAAGTTTTGGTTTACTTAAAAGACAATCATAACTAGACAAGTTTTCCATCACTAGAAGAGGTAAAATGATTAAAAAGTAAAGTATGACGTAGCAGAAGCAAGTAAAGTTTGCATCTGCATCTCTTCACAAGCAGGAAGAGTACCGTATTTTCCGGACTCTAAGTCGCACTTTTTTTCATAGTTTGGCCAGGGGTGCGACTTACACTCAGATGCGATTTATATGTGAAATATATGTTTTTTCTTCATTATTAAGCATTTTTTGGCTGGTGCGACTTATACTCCGGTGCGACTTATACTCCAGAAAATATGGTACTTGTAGGAGCATCTATGAATGGTCACATGACATGTAGGAGCTGTATGAACAAAAGCATCTCTTACAAATCTTAGATTTTTTTTTTTTTTAATATATCATTTGTAAGATTTTAAGATGTTTTCAAAGAATTTATTATTTATAAGATTTTTAATTAATTTTTGTTTCTAAAATTCTATGCCCAGGCCAAAAGACAGACAGACATTTTTTTTAAAAATATATTTTCTAAATCCCATGAGCCTCTGTATTAATTTAAACAGTACCTCTGAGGCCCTGGAGCCCACATGAACTACAGCTTTAGGGTGAGATGTTCTTTGTTTTGATTTTGTCACGAGAAAAAACTGACTCTCTCCCCGAAGTGAAGACGAGCTTTTACAGCTCCTATGCATCTTGTGGCTGTTCACATGGCTTCTACGCGTCATGTGACTGTTCATATGGCTTTATGTGTCATGTGACTGTTCATATGGCTTTATGTGTCATGTGACTGTTCATATGGCTTTATGTGTCATGTGACTGTTCATATGGCTTTTACGTGTCATGTAACAGTTCGTACACCTTCTGACTTCATACACACTCTTATATGTCATGACTGTTCATACATGCTCTTACATGTCATGTCACTGTTCATACATATTTCTGCGTGTAATGTGACTGTTCATACACGCTCCTACATGTCATGTGACTATTCATACAGGCACCTACATGTCATGCGACTGTTCATACATGCTCCTACGTGTCATGTGACGGTTTCTACATGTTTCTACATGTTTCTACATGTTTCTACATGTCATGTGACTGTTCATATGGCTCCTACATGTCATGTGACTGATCATATGGCTCCTAAATATCATGTGACTGCTCATACACGGTCCTATGCTCATGTGACTGTTTATCCACACTCCTGCGTGTCATGTGACTGTTCATACATGCTTCTACTTGTCATGTGACTAGTCATACACACTTGTACGTGTCATGTGACTGTTCATACAGGCTCCTACGTGTCATGTGACTGTTCATACAGGCTCCTTCGTGTCATGTGACTGTTCATACAGGCTCCTTCATGTCATGTGACTGTTCATGCACGCTCCTACGTGTCATGTGACTGTTCATACGGCTCCTACATGTCATGTGACTGTTCATACGGCTCCTACATGTCATGTGACTGTTCATACGACTCCTACATGTCATGTGACCGTTCATAACGTGCCCATGTGTCATGTTGAGTGCTCCTACATGCTCCCACGTGTCATGTGACTTCATATGGCTCCTACGTGTCATGTGACTGTTCATACACGCATCTACCTGTCATGTAACTGTTCATGCATGCTCCTACGTGTCATGTGACTGTTCATACATGCTCCGTGTCATGTGACCATTCAGACACGCTCCTACATGTCATATGACTGTTCAGACACACTCCTACGTGTCATGTGACTGTACCATACACGCTCCTACATATCATATGACTATTTGTACACGCTCTGTGTCATGTGATCGTTCATACACACTCCTACGTGTCATGTGACATACATACATGCTCCATACATTCATACATGCTGCTATGTGTCATGTCACTGTTCAGACACGCTCCTACCTGTCATGTGACTGTTCATATACGCTCCTACGTGTCATGTGACTGTTCATACTCACTACTACATGTAATGTGACTGTTCACACAGCTCCTACATATCATGTGACTGCTCATACACACACATCACAATCATATTTCCATTCCATTAAGCCCGACCCGTCAGCACATTCACCACAGACACATAAAACACCAGATCCTCTTCGGCATCTCCAAAACACACTCACTTTTACAAACACGCCCCTCCCATTGCAGTGGCCCCTGGGCTCGTATAAGCTGTTGCCATGGTGACGGGGCCCCAGATGGCAGTAAACTTTTACAGTTGGGTGCCTGTGTGCGCGCTGTCAGCACACACTTCAGAGGTCCGTCCCTATAAAGCGTCCTCAGGGAACCCAGGCCTTTTTATGAAGGGCCCGCCGTCAGCGCATTAGGAGAATTAAAACATATTTATAGAGCCGCATTTGCATGTGTGTGACGGCCGGCCTCACGCTGCGCTGACCTTGTGAGGCTCAAGGGCACAACGGCAGAGGAGAGGCGCTGAGTCTGTTTACAGCCAAGAGGACCGAGTAACAGGGGATTTGAAATGTTTAAAATAAGCCTGTCAGGATAACAAATTTTGAAGTACAGTATATTGCTAAATGGTAAATGATAATATTGAAAATGCTTTTTACCGCTGATGCATAAACCCTAAAACAGGATAATCCCAGGATAATTTTTTTTAAGCCACATTGTAAAAATGTAGCTAGCAATGAATAAATAGCACAGTTAAATGCTTTAGTGAGTGAGTTAGTATTTATAATAGGTTATACATGCTAATGGCACTGTACCTGATTTTTACTGTCTTAAAACTGAACTAGATCATTTATTAACTGTTTGCAGTGATCCAAAGTTATCCCTTACTTACCTTATGTATTCTGAACATCCTAATTATACACCGTGATGAGTTTATAAGTGCTTTTCACAACTTTCAGACCAGAGTGAAGTTTTGCCATCACGGTAAAACTCAAGAGCTGCTTATACAATATATCTGTACTGGGGCAAGACACATTTTGCTCAAATACATGGAAAAAATCAAACAGGCCCTTTAATTATTAGGTCAAGTGGATTATATTTATAATCCTATCATATAGAGAAATAAATAAGTTCATATAGTTATGATGACAGTCCAACATCCAGACAAAACTAGTCTAATACAACTTTCCCACTGTGTTCTCCACAGAGATACCAGGGGTTTAACTTCCTCTTGTTTATTCTCTCTGGACCAATCTCAACTCGGGGATAGGAATTTTTATGTTTATGTTCAGTATTTTCTAAACAAAAACAGTCAGTTAAGTAAATTAAGTTGTGTAGCAAGTTCATAATTCACAAGAATCCTTACCTGGCAAATCCAAAATGATATCTATCTGTATTTTTATACAGATTGATATCAGTTTGGTCCCCATATTCTCCGTTGCGTCTCAACCCCAGTCAAACGTGATTGTGCAATCAGATTCGTCTTTTTTTGAGTGACACATGCAAAACAAAGGAGCTGACTGTCACCTATGATTTACAAATAAAATAAAATTTACCTCTCCTCAGATGAACAGGGTTTAGGCTTCGCTCATTGATTCTGCAGAAATCCACCATGTTTTTCAGCCCCCTGTGATATTTTTTTCCTTTATTTTTCCCGATACGTACGGACCATGCGTGTCCCCGACTGGCTAATCCACCTGTCAATCACACCCATTTGAAAACGGGAAGATTCACCTGTGACCAGGCTCACATCTTTGTAAAGTATTGAAAAAGTGTGTATTCTGGATCCCAGGCAACAAGAATCCATCTCATTGTGGTTTGGGTGAAAGCTAAAGAGTTTTGGCTGAAATACAGAAGTAAAGAAATATTGATTTTATACAGGACCACTCAAAAGTTTGGACACACCCTGTCATGTT
>JACM01005334.1:0-20962 GCA_000787095.1 Periophthalmodon schlosseri
GTTTACCTGGAATGTTCCATAGTATGGAGTCAAACTTATGAATCTCCATGGAGACAGCAGGCAGCCACTAGACCATGTCAGAGGTCAGATCCTGCTTCACAAAGAGTGAATGTTTTTAGGGCATATTTGAGAATTTACACCTGTAGTTGAGTAAATGCTAGTAGAGGATAGGTTTAATGCCATACTGTGGAACATTCCAGGCAAACCAATAACATCTACCCAGGTATGGTACTAACAGATACCCAGGGAGACACTGAAATCAGATCATTCTGTACAAAATGATGCATTATAAAACTAAAAAGAAAAAAAAAAAAAGAGAATAAACTTTAGACATACATGGTGATACTTCATGTGATTCTGATCAAAGTCAAACCATATCTAACATCAGGTTTGACCCTATACCAAGAACATATATTTTGCATCTAATCTGCTTTTGATTTTATTGATTTTTTTTCATTAACAATACTATAAAAGGAAAAGGTACATGGGTATATTACAATGGAATTGCATAACTCTTTTTTGAACACTCAAAGACGCTTTACCAACAGTAAGAAACAGTAGAAGACGACAGTGGAAATCATGGGGGGATGCCAGATTGGTGAGTTTTTAGTAGTGCTGGAATGAGTCCGAGTTCCAGATGGGTTATGGGAGTGAATTCCAGTGGGTGGGGTTGGCGGCAGCGAAGGCTCGGTTCCCCAAGGTGTGAAGAGGTTGGTGTCGGCTGATCTGAGGTGGCGGGTGGGACGGTGCTGATGGAGGAGGTCGGTGAGATACGGAGGGGCCAGGTTATGGAGGGACTTGTAGGCGATGAGGAGGATCTTGTATTGGATGTGGTACTGTACCGAGAGCCAGTGGAGTTGTTTGAGGACAGGGGTGGAGGTTTGTATCAATGGATTCTGGTATAAATATTTGTTTGGCCCCAGAGGATGAATCTTTCTGTAGTGTCTGTTTCTTTTATATTTCTAACCAAAGGGAGGCCACAAACTAAATAATAATGTGATTGTGTTAGACAATTACACCAGATCTGGAGAATTGTAACTGTGCTGGATTTTGACAATGGCACAAACATGAAAAACATTTCTGATCCGTGGACGGCAAATTAAAATAAAATAATAATGAACTGATGGTGTTTTTGTTGTGAAGGTGATTTCTTGTTTAGTTGTGTTGAATAATTATGACATTAGGTTGACAAGCAGAATAAAAATCTAATCAAAACATTAAAAAATCATCAACAAACTGCATTTTCTAGTCACTACTTTTTTCAAAGCTTGTCACAAATTATTTTCCAATCAAGAAACCACTCAAACAAACAAAGAACTATTTTGTATTGTTAAATTCTCAGCGCTACAATTTATTAAAACTGAAAACCTCATTTGAACGTGGTTAAAATTGGACTTTACGTTTCAGGACCATGGACAGCGGCTACATAAAGGTCTGTATATAAAATTAAGCTGATTTATTAATGACATGTCAATGAGTCCATTGACTTCTTGTTCAAAAATGCAAAGCTGATTTTTAATGTATATTAACATAATTACAAGAACACAATATGTATTCTTGATATTTTTATTTTGAACAACTAATGCTAATGGAAAGTCATTATAACATGATTAAAAGTCCATAAAGTTGGTTTAGGATAATATTTCTCTTAAGTAAACATGCTTAGCTTCTGAAAAAAGTTTTTACATGTCAAACTTGAACCATGTCAGCGTATTAGCTGCTATACCTTTTTGAATGTAGCATAATTTCATGGAAATAAATGTATAATTATAATACAAAAACCTTTAACTTGATGCCATGTGCAGTACTAATGATATGTGGTGTAGAATACTGCACCACTGTTTGGATGAAGTTCAGCTCCTCTTTACATTTTTTTTTTTTTTTGTTTACCTCCCATTCTATAGTTACATAAAATCACTGAAGCATGAAACAATTTCTCTTAAAAGTTTTAATAAAGTTTTGTCCTTCTCAAACACTCTCCAAACCATAAACAAGCGGCTGAGCGCTCTAAGTACTTAATTGAAGGTGACACAAATATGGCGACCTAGCATGTCAACAACTTCACCACCCTCCAAATCTGTGTCAGCTAATGGTATCTGCATGGCGGAGTATTTAAGAGATCACTTGTCAGGTCACAGGATAAATAAACACAACATGGGCACAATGCATGGATTAGTTTATTATATTAGCCATGGATGAGTACATGCCTTATGGTAACATGGCATCCCTATTAAAATGTGTGCAATGTGTGTGTGATGCAAGTTAGTTTTGAAGACTTTCTGAGCCCAAATTGTAATTAACTTTGTCGGTAATTTTACAGTTAGGTTTCTTGAACTAAATCAGGACAGAACAATGGGGGCTGGGACTTGACCAGGACTTGACAGGGACTTGACCAGAATTGGATCAGGGCTGAACCAGGACTTAAGGAGGGACTGAACCAGAGAGTGAATCAGGACTGCATCAGGTTGGAACCAGGACTGGACCAGGACTGGACCAGGACTGGACCAGGACTGGACCAGGACTGGACCAGGACTGGACCAGGACTGGACCAGGACTGGACCAGGACTGGACCAGGACTGGACCAGGACTGGACCAGGACTGGACCAGGACTGGACCAGGACTGGACCAGGACTGGACCAGGACTGAACCAGGACTAAAACCAAGGTTAACCAAGACTTAACCAGCACTAAACCAGGGTCAAACCAGGACTGAACCAGGACTGAACCAGGACTGAACCAGGACTGAACCAGGACTAAACCAGGACATCGCAGGACCAAAGCAAGACTAAACAATCATAAAGATTTTGGGGCAACTGGAACCATTCCCCTCGGTGGGTTTATTGTCCAATTACTGTATAACCCTATTTATTTATTTATTTTCATTATTGTTTAACCAGATGATGTACTACAATTTAGTGTTACTACTATTTATACTGCTTCAACAAATACTGCAAATATGACTACTACAAGAGATGAGGATATATTAGACCTAGCAGTAGTAGTTTTTATCCACAAGCAGTTAAAGCAATCACTCCTATGTAATTCACCCTATTTAAATTGTTTTATCCATTTCACCAGGGAGTTAACTACTGCCTGTATTTTGTTGTTTTTATCTGTGAAATAACAAATTAAATCTAATCTGCATACTCCTTTAATCATGGAAATGTTAATCGTGACACACCTCTTTCATATTTCTATACTTTGATTCAAATACTGTACTCTTTTTTTTTTCTTTTTCAATGTTATTTTATGAATATAAAATTATGTTTGATCATTATGAAATTGTGATTTTTATAGCTGTTGTTCATATTTACTTCAGCTGTCAGTACCGCAAATGATGGCACTGTCAGACTGGTAGCTTGGGGGAGCTCTCCGTCTAAACAGAGCAGTGGCACTGAGGCAGAAGCACACCAAATGTCACCTGCCAGATCCGCGCCCATGTAAAACCCATGCACACACATCAGGCAGTGATGATGTGCCAGCGGAGAGCGTGTTTGGGGAACATTTGATGACCTCGCGTGCCCTTACATGGTCTGCTGGGACGTACCTCTCCCTCCTCTTGCACTCTTCCCCTTTCTCTTCCTCTCTCCGTCCCTCCCTTTCTCACCCTCCCTCCTCTTGCACTCTTCCCCTTTCTCTTCCTCTCTCCGTCCCTCCCTTTCTCACCCTCCCTCCTCTTGCACTCTTCCCCTTTCTCTCTCTCACTCCCTCTACTTGGACTTTTCCCCTTCTTTACCTCCCTCCCTCCCTCCTCTTGCACTCTTCTCCCTTCTCTCTCTCTCCCTACCTCCTCTTGCACTCTCTCCCCTACCTCCCTCCCGCCTCATGCACTCTCCCCCTTTCCCTTTCTCCTCTTTCACTCTTCCCTTTCCTTTCTCCCGCCCTCCTTTGCACTCTTCACCTTTCTCTCCCTCTGTCCTCCCCACCCACTCCCCTCCTCTTTCTCTCCTCTCTCCTTCTCTCCTCCACCAGCCCTCTCTCTTTTCCCTCTACTGAATCCCTTTCTTTTCTTTCCCTCCTCTCCATGCTCCCTCATCCCTGTCTCCCTGCTGCTCTTTTGATTCTCTCCATCCACCCAGACTTTTCCACCTGCCCCCTCTTTCCGTTTACCCAATTCTGCTTTTCTTGCCCTCCTCTCTACTCTCTCACCCTCTCTGCTGCTCTTTCTCATTTTCTCTCTTCTCTCTCGCTCTCCCTCCTCTCTTCCCTGCTCTCTCTCTCCTCTTTACCCTTTCCCACCTTGCTGCCCTCTCTCTCATCCTCTCTCTACTCCCTTCCTCTTCTTTCCTGCTCTTTATCCCCATTTCCCACCTAGCTGTCCTCTCTCTTCTTTCTACCGCCTCTCCATCTATCTTTTACTCCCCCTCTCTTCCATATGCTCGCTCTTCCTCCACCCTGCCAAATTTCTCACTTCTCCCTACTCTCTCCCCTTTCTCTCCGCTCTCTCACCCTCCATCCTCTCCCCTTGCTTTGTCTCTCGTCCTCCCCCTCTCTGCCTCCCATTCTCTTGCTCTCTTTTTTCTCTCTTCTTGCTCAATCCCTCTCTCACTCCTTTACCCCTGGTTTCTCCCCCTTCCCTCTTTCTCCCCTCTTTCTATTTGTCTCTTCTCTTGTCCTCTCCCCTCCTCTTTCTGTCCATTTTCCCTCCCTGCTGCCCTCTCTCTACCCCCCCACTCCCTCTCTAACTCCCCCTGCAGTAGGATACATGCGAGTACCACTGCTGTTTCAGAGCGCTTCACTTCACTCTTCCGGGTCAACGGCAGGTCTCACACTAACGCAGCCACCACACTGTGAGCGCAAACCACCAGTCTATCAGCACATCGGAGCAGTGGGAGGGAGGAAGACGAGAGAGACAGGGGGAGGAAAAGCAAGGAAGAGGAAATGGGAGAGAGGAGAGGTTAGAAGGACGGGAAAGGAGAGGGGTGAAGAGAGAACGTGAGAAAGAGTAAGTTGAGGGAGTCGGCAGAGGGGATAGGAAGAGAGGTATCTGACAGAAACAGCAGGGAGGGTGACAGAGTAGAGAGGAGGGAAAGAAAAGAGGGAGATTGGGTAAAGGGAGAGAGAGGGGGCAGGCGAGAGACACAAGACACAGGGTGGAAGCAGAGAAATCACCAGTCTATCAGCATATTGGAGTGGGGGAGGGAGAAAGACTGAGAAAGAGGGAAGGGGAGAGAGAGAGAAAGAAAGAAATGGAAGGGGTAGTGACTGGAGAATGAACTGTCACTTTACCGACTGCATCACTGCCACGGCTACTGGGACAAGTCTTTGAAAAAGAGGAAAAAACAAAACCATAACCACGTGTTGTATGTTGGAGCTATAATTAGAACTGACTGGCACAATAATTCAGTTAAATGAACACCAATTACCAGCATTCCACATCAGCAAACAGTTGTTTTTGAACTGTAATCAGAAAAAGCTATAACATCTCGATGGAAAATGGAAGACTTCGGACCCTCCATCTAAAAACATGCCCTTATGTGCTTAGATATTCAACTAGTTACGAAAATTAATGTTTTATATATATGAGTGACGGTAGCTCAGTTGGTAGAGCGCTGGTCCGCTGATCCGCAGGTTGGCAGCGCGATTCCATCTCCCACAGATGAATGCTGTTGTTGCGTCCTTGGGCAAGACGCTTAACCCACCTCGCCCCTAGTGTCTGCGTACGCTGGTTCCTTGATGTAAAGAGCTTTGACTTCCATGAAGGTGGAAAAGTGCCGTATAAAAATTTGACCATTTACCATATATGCCTAATTTATGTGCTTTCTGTAACTGTTATTGGCAGCTGTTCTGGTGGTACAGGGTCATCTCATAACCAAGAATATTTTGGTTTGGAATCCCAGTATTGCCCATTTGTACTGCTGTTTTGTCATTGGGCAAGACACCTCTCTTATGTGAATGTGTAAGTGTGATTGCGTGATTGGTGTAACTCAGAGTGGACATTGGCACAGATTGATCTCCATTGTCAGCCAGCCCCTAGGCAGCTGTGGCGACTTAAACTGTAAACACTATTATATTATAAGAACTAAGATGACCTATTGCCAGTATAGTGGTGGTATCAGGTGTTTTGCTGCAATTTTGCCAAGCCACCAAACAGCAATCTACCCACTCAATAACTTGGTCACAGCCTTGGAATAAATAAAAATCCCCTCACTTATAATTAGCTGCTCAGAGTGTCCTACTTCACATAAACACTTATAATGAAAAGTGCTTTAGCGGCTGCTCAAGTGTTCTTCTCGTGAAAACACTGAAGACAAAACACAGATTCTTGACAAATTCCCAGCAGCCTCTGCCTCTTTACCTGATATGCCTGATATACCTGATATATCGTTCTCTATTCTACATGTGTGAATTACAAACATTATAAACTATAGCACTTTTGTTGTATCATAGCAAAAGCATGAAATTGAAATAAAAACTCCGCAGATTTGAGTTAAGGCTGCCTCAGTATTTAGCTTCTCCGAGGTTGAGTGCACACGGCTTCAAAATCAGAGAATATTAACGAGTTCTGCTGAAACCAAAAGTGTGAAATCTGAACATAATCTGATAAAGGCAGGTCGTAGACAGTGGAGACATGAGACTGTAAATATAGGGCTGTTTAGTATTTTCTATTCATCAATCTCTCCTGCATCCAGCTCCTTCTGTCTGTCTTTTGATGTTCCCAAGCCCTCAGGACAACATCATCTGTAAACAGCAGAGACAAGATGAGATTCCTAATATGGAAATTCTTTGCCTCAAAATACTGAAAAGAACAGGTGACAAAGCGCTGCCCTGAGGGATTCCAACCTGCACTGAACAGGTCTGACTTAAAGAAGACATATTATGCAAAACTGACTTTTTGAGCTTTTCACCATTAAAAGCATACCTAGAGTTGTATGTTCTCTGTATAAAGTCCTTGGCATCTGAGCCTCACCAAATGCTTAGTTTGAATTCCCCAGGATTGTGATGTCACAGATATAGACCCTGCACAGGCCATAAATTATCACCAGACTTGTTTTAAGCATTTCTGCCGTCATAGCTTACTTCATGTTCCTCTTTACCTTCTTTGTTTTCTCCATTTTCCCCATATCAATTGCTTAAAGTTGGACTATGTAACTTGGAGGAGGACCTGCCTCCTGCTTATCCCCATAAAGATGGTATGGCTTTGCCTGGAATGTACCTCATAGGATGGCATCAAACTCCACTGAGAGAAGCAGCTGACACCACCAGGCCAAGTTACAGGGCAGATCTGTGGAGGGGTCTTTTTAGCAGCAAAAAGACCAATATTTGAATAAATACAAGATGGATAAGTTTAATGTTAATATGGGGACCAGACAAAGCAACAGAGAGACAAATGGGTGGTGGAAACAGCTCCATAACAATTCCATAGTTTGTCCTTAAACTTCTATGACCTTCTAGTGTGTATAACTGCAATCTCCCATTGTCTCCTGGTGAAGTGTATACTGCGGTGACTTGGGGATGAGTCTGGCTGAGCGCTGCTTTTGTTTTGTTTACAGATCCCTGTGATCAGAGCCCGAGAGCCGCCTCCCACTGAGATGAAATAGAACCAGGAGTCCCAGCACTGAGCGACCACTGCGCATTCACACAACACAACCAGGTGGGTACAGTCCAAACTTCTGCAGACTACAGAGGCATAGGCACAAAGAGCAAGGAGTTTACTTTGAAGTTTGTTAGCTACACAGCAATTAGGAGTCTAAAGCCATGTGAGTAAGTTCAGGTCTATAGTCTTTAAAGGAAACACACTACGCAACATTGACTTTACTCATTATTTACTTTGAGCTTTTAACCATTCCTAAACATTATTCCCACGTCAAAAAACTTATCTTGAGTTGTATTTGCCCTCAGAAAATATACAGTTTGAATTTTTCAAGGATAGTTGTGTCAAAGGTAGATGCCCTGTAACTGCATTACAACTGCGCACTTAGATTAGCAGTTAGTTTCTTATTAGCTAATTTAATATTTTTCCAGTACTGAAACTGATAAATGGTGTGTGGTTCTTTAATTTGCCTTTATTTTAAGTTTTAAAACATGCAATGCCAAAGCAAAGGTATTTAAGATGTTTAAAGTCCAGTGACGTGCAGTGGGTGTCAGATGGAGACAGTGGTTGCATGGTTAAAAAACGCTCATTTATTTTGAGCGAGACACACTTACAAAGCAACTTAAAGGGTAAAAATTCAAACTGCAATATTATGCTAACTCCACAGCTGGCAATTATTTCATATATGACACAAAAGCAAAATTGTGACAACATTTTTGCCTTATACCTATGTAAACTATGTGTGTATTATCTGCAACATTAAACATTACATTATCTTCAATACACAACGCACCATTTAAGGGCTAATCTGTTTCTGTACATGGCTCAAATTTGCTCTTTAGAATATTGCTTTCATAGAGACTTTAATCAATCTCATTTATCACACGCTTCTTCGTAAAATTCTGTTTATTTTCAAATAGCATCACAACAGCAGTCGCCTTAACAGGTCGTAACATCCGTCCATCCATCCATCCATTTTCTTTCACTTATCCGGGGCTGGGTCGTGGTGGGGGCAGCAGTCTAAGCAGGGACTCCCAGACTTCCTTCACCTTCCAGACACTTCCTCCAGCTCCTCCGGTGGGACACGACTGATTAGTGTTGTCACGATACTAAAATCTGATTAGTGTTGTCACGATGCTAAAATTTCAAACTCAATTTCAGTACTAAAGAATAGACTCGATGCTTAATACAGATTTCGATACCATGATGATAGACAAAAAAACACTTTATTTAGACAAGAGAATGTGATTTTCAGTATTAAATCGTAGTACTTTCTTTTATATCACCATGTGGCCTTATATCCCTCAGTCGTCTATGGGCGTATACTAGTCTATGTGGTTCTATGCTTTTTCTGATACAGCTCAAGATCTTTCTAAAGCTATTGATACCTGCTCAAAGAGTGTCTAATGTCGATACTTTTGACAACCCTATGACAGACAAACAGCTAAATCAACATTTACAGGTAAAAGCAAATGGATAACTGTCCCAGATTCTTTCCATTTTTCTGTAGAAAGCCTGTTGTGTTATTCAAAGAGCATACATGCTCCCTCACATACTTTCCTGACATTTAAATGGTTAAATCAGCTAACAATGAACAGAGTGGATCCTGTTAGTCTATATGTGCTGTTCTATACTGAATGTGCCGAGGACATTTGTTCCGCTGTGTTTTCCGCTTAAGTCCATCTGCGTTGGCGCTTTTCTCCACACAGAAGAACTGAAGGGACCTTTTCGAGTGTCCATTAAAAAATCATTATCTCTTTTTCTGACAACTATTCAATCATCAAGGAGATTTTCAAACTGCTTACTGTGTCTAACAATGAGGCTTTCACACCAGAGCCACTTTACTATACCTGGACTACAACATGTCCCAACACAAGCCATGTTGTGTACAATATTCAAATGTTTTCACTTCATGAAATGCACTTTTGACCTCAAAATCACTTGCCTGGGATCTAGAATACACACTAGTGATGGGACTTTCGGCTTTTTTATGAGATTCAAATCTTTTGGATCTGTTCATCTCAAAGCGCTCAACTCATAAACATTTATTTATATATAATAGAAGATATATTAAGTTGGGCATGGGTGGCAGTATCTTAGTGGGTTAAAATAGACCTGGACTTAACCTGGACTTAATCTGGAATAAACCTGGACTAAGCCTAGAGTAAACCTGGACTAAACCTGAACTAAACCTGGACTAAACCTGACAGAAGCCAATCTGAGAACTCATTTTAACAACAAACTAATCACAGAGAGAAAAGAACAAGGCTTAAATTTGTTTAAAATGGTTCAAACTGAGAGTGGGAGTGTGTTTACCATTTGGAATGATTCAAATTCTAAACAAAACATTACACTACAATAATAATGATTTTAAAACTAGCTTTTATTATAATACCAAATATGTTTTTTTTGTGCACAGAGCTCTCACTCATGTCACCTGTTCTGCTTCTGTGTTGATTCTTGTGTCGGTTCAGTGTTAATTAGTACAAAAATGCAGACAAATTAGAAAGAAAAAGATTCGGCTCTTTGAAAAAATGAGATTCTGATCCAGCTGTTCACATAAGGAAACCGTTCAAAAGAGCCAACTCGTTCACGAACGGCACATCACTAATACACACTGCAGTACTTTACGAAGATGTGAGTCTAGTCATCGGTAAATCTCCCCGTTTTTCAGATGAGCGTGATTGACAGGTGGATTAGCCAGTCAGGAACATGCATGCATACATCCATATCAAAACAAATATGGCTGCTTATAAGAAAAAGAGAAAGAAAAAAATATATATATTGCAAAACAACTCTGCAGAATTAATGAGCAAAGCACTGAACTTTGGTAATCTGAGGTAAGAGAAATTTTATTCAAAATGATGGGCAACCAATGAGCTCCTTCGTTCACACGTCACTGAAAAAAACAAATCTGATTGGGCGATAATGTTTGATTCCGGCTCGAGACGTCATGGCGGGAGTGGGGACCAGACGTCTCTCCATAAGAAATACAGAGGGACATCACTTTGGATTTGCAAGGCAGATCTGACCTGTAACTTGGTCTAGTGCTTGTCTCTATAGAGATAAATACGCATAAGGCCATACTGTGGAACGGTCCAGTGGAATAGTATTTCCATGGAGATAAGTACTCTTCGGATAAGATAGCTGTTTTATTGGTCAATGATCAGGGGTGCACTTTAAATACCATCAACATGAAAGTTTAATTTCTAATGTTGGCTGATTTCTTGTCTGTGGCTTGGTGAACTGATAGCTACCATTTTAGCCACAATTTATTTATTATTTATTTATTTTGTGTGTGTGTGATGTCAAGTGAGGGGCATCTTTTTCTTTAGCTATATCTTTAAACTCACAATAAATGTTTTTTCCAAGTTTCCAAGGACAAGCCGAAGCTACAGAGACGACTCACATGATCTGAATGTCTGATGAATCATTGGGCCTTAATTAAAACGTGTCTGTATTTAAATGTGGAAGGGCACATGACTAATTAATTACCAAACCTGGTTACACACGTCATATTACAATAAGTGTTCATCAAAGTCGGAGTGTGAGAACAGGCTATACATATGCTGTGTCCTTGTTTATCAGATGTAATGTAGCACACACAGACCATGACATGTTATTCATCTGGTGTCATGTTTAGACACACGGCTCGAAAACACTTATTCATATTTAATAGGAGATATATTAAGTTGGGTATGAGTGGCATTAGTGGGTTAAGCTAAATCTGGACTAAACCTGAACTAAACCTGGGCTAAACCTGGACTAAACCTGGACTAAACCTGGACTAAACCTGGACTAAACCTGGACTAAGCCTGAACTAAAACTGGACTAAACTTGGACTAAACCTGGGTTAAACATGGGCTAAATTGGGACTAAACCTGGACTAAACCTGGACTAAAACTGGACTAAACTTGGACTAAACCTGGGTTAAACATGGGCTAAATTGGGACTAAACCTGGACTAAACCTGGACTAAAACTGGACTAAACTTGGACTAAACCTGGGTTAAACATGGGCTAAATTGGGACTAAACCTGGACTAAACCTGGACTAAACTTGGACTAAACTTGGACTAAACCTGAACTAAGCCTGAACTAAAACTGGACTAAACCTGAACTAAACCTGAACTAAACCTGGACTAAACCTGGACTAAACCTGGACTAAACCTGAATGAAACCTGAACGAAAACTAGACTAAACCTGGACTGAACCTGAACTAAACCTGAACTAAACCTGGACTAATACTGGACTAATATTGGACTAAACCTGGATTTAACCTGGACTAAAACTGGACTAAAATTGGACTAAAACTGGACTAAAACTGAACTAAACAAGGACTAAACCTGGGCTTAACCTGAACTATACCTGGACTTAACCTGGACTTAACCTGGACTAAATCTGGACTAAAACAGGACTAAAACAGGACTAAAACAGGACTAAATGTGAGTGTGAACATATTTTCAAAGTAATGTGACTTTGTTGTCTGCTATGGTCATAATCAATGGTACCAGTGGATCATTGTCACCTTTTGGACATAACACAACACAATAACAATATTGATCAATATTGATCAAAAACAGTTTATATAACATGTGTAGGCATTACTTGTACATTTAAAACTGACAACATTAATTGAATATCACTATTTTATGTGGCATTGCCTTACACTGAAAATACCTTGAAAAACTAGCTTACTAACTTACTAACTGAGCAGGGTCGCCTCTCCACTGACCTAACATGTAAATTAACCTGTTGGCATCAACTGTTTGTCTCCATGGACATTTAATGCCATACTGTGGAGCATTACAAACAAAACAATAAAATTACCATGGAGACGAGCACATGGCAAAACCTCTGGAGGTGGCACGTCATTTCTAAGACTCAGTGGAAATAAAGTTAAAACCATACTACTCTGTTCTACCTTGTGATGTCATGAAGTGGTAGTTTTCAAGTTAACAGCTCCTTTTACCTTTAGTTCAGTAAAGACTTGAAATTCCGCAGGTGAAATCATCCAAATGATTCTAGCGAAGGTGTATGAAGTTTAAAAACACAATGGAGCACTTCCTGTATTACCACATGACATCACAAGGTGGAACAGTGTTTTCAGTTTGAGAGAAGAACACAGCTAAATATATCGGGTTTGTGTGTTAAACATGTGTGAATGAAACAAAACACAACTCCAGGTCTGTTTGTGATGAGGAAACAACATTATAACAGATCAGAAAATAGTGTAATATGGGCCCTTTAAATTCAAAGTCCTATCACCAGCCTTGATTCTTTTCATTAGAACCATAATACTATAAATGATTAATGAATGTCTGTACTAACTTCCACCCTCTTCATATTAGCTGTTGATCAAAGTCACGGCCAACCAGGCTACATACGCTTCGCCCTTGTTTATGTTTATCAAAGCTAATGTAGCGCACACATACTGACACGTGCGCTATCAATCTGTCACTGTGTTTTTGTCTTTCTTCTCGTCGTCCATCTCGTCTTCCCTTACTCTTTATTTGACACCATCCATCAGAGGGGCAATTAGCGCGACTATTAACCTATACAGAGGATTTGATCGATGCTTTTTCGTTCTTGTGCGATACCACCAAATCCGTTACCGTGTCACTGTGTCTCTCACTCGTGTCTGTAATCAACAAGATCCATCACACGAGCTGAATACTTAACCTATTCAGAGCTCTGTGATGGATTCAGTGATGTCTTAATATGGCTGTACTGTTGTTTGCGCACGGATCGAATTGAAGCAAATTCCGCTGGGTTTTTAGAGGGCGAGGACACGTACGTGGGAGTTAATGCCGTAATGTGTATGATTAGGCAGAGTATTGGCTAGGGATTGCATTTCATTACAATAGTGTTTGTTATTTTTACATTATATCTTATTGTGCTGTAGCGTTATTACAGCCGGAACATAAAACGTAGAAAATGAAAAGGATTAAAAGAGTAAACTAACCAGAACATTGATCCTGTGTAGCGCTTAAAATGAGGCGGCGGTTTAAAAATAGGCGAGACTGAATATTTCAACAATTCAACCCAACGCATAAGTTTGACATGGCTGCACTCATGTGAGAGCCAAACTTTTTAAAGGTATTTCAAGGTAAAGTGCACAAAGTAAGAACAAAGAAGTTCTTTGAAATGAGGGGATTACGCAAGGTGACTTTTTTGGAGCTTTCTGCCATGTTTTAACGTTGTTCCCTCATCAAAAGCATGCCTAATGTGGCTTTGTATGTCATCTGTGCATGTTTGAGTCATCTTAAGGGCCCTATTCAAACCCTTCTTACGGTTAGCAGTACGAGCTCGCGTCTCTTCACACGGCTCAGCCCACAAGCCTAGGTCACCCATGCTCCCACAGGTGTGACAGCACCCATTAGGGGCCTGAATGATTATGCTAAGTATGTCTCAGGCACAGTTCACACTTAGTGTAGCTCATTAGACCTCGCCAACAAACAGAAACCGTAAAAGGTGTGTTAGTTTCAGTGTAGTTAGCTCCTCCCTTCAGACAAATATAAGGCAGTGTCCACCAGTGATCTGTCCAGAACTGAAGAAGCAGCTTGGATGAGCAGCGAAACGTCTTCACTCCTATAACTGTTAGCCATTTGACAAATTTGAAATTTTCTTTTACTATAAATATAAAAGAGCAGGTTATAAAACGATGCACTACAACCTGATGCGACATACAGTAGTTTCATTAGCGCTGATTCGGTTGTGATAGCGGTCTGAAGGGGGAGTGACTTAGCACGGGGAGGACTCAGAGCATCAAAAACGAAAATATAACAAATTAAACATATTAATACGTTGTTTTCCAAATATAGCATTTTCAAAACACGAAAAGGTAACATGGTGATGTAAAAAAGTTGTGTGTGTGTGTGTGTGTGTGTCTATGGGCTAATTGTACGTGTCAACAATTAATAGCCCATAGAAGTGTGATAAAAGCCCTCTTTAAAAGCCCCTCATCTGACTTGTATTTATTCCATTTAGAGAAACTGCCCTTTACAGAATTTATTTTAAAGCCTGATACGGGACCTGCTTCTCTTCATGGTGATGTTATTGCTTTTCCTGGAGTGAACCACAGTATGGCATTAAACCTGTCTATTTCCCATGTTACGCCATCAAGCCAAGTTACAGGCTAAATTTGTGGAGAGGTGCTATTACACGCATGTTTTTCAGTGTATTTTATGGCAAGAAAAATGTGCATGATTGAATAAATACATAATGACAGTGTTTACTGCCATAGTGTGGGACCTGCAGGGAAAGTCATAAGTAAAATAAGTAAAAGTAAAAGAAGGAAGCATACCCTCCTCCAGAAAAGTAGCATAGTGAACCTTTAACTTGTGTAACGGCAAAATACTTTTAAAAATGTTCTTAAAGATATTTACTGTCATAATTATCTGGCCCCAGTTTCAGTTAGTACTTTCCATCAAAACTGTCTTTCCTCTCTGCGGCGCACCCCCCTCACTGTCCAGTCCTCCCCTCATTATTAATCTCATGATGACCTGTGTACATGCCTCTGTACCTGCCTGTATAAAACCCAGTGTGGGACTACCTGATCTACTCTCTTCTCTACTTCGCTCCTTCTCTTGCAACAGAATAAACCGCACAAAGACAACTGTTTGACTCAAGACCTGTTATTTTGTTCTCAACCAAATATTTCCATAACGTAGAATTTTTTAGCTGCCTTTTCAGATTAAGTTTAGCATTTGGAGTCGTCGTTTTTTTATAAGAAGTATTTCAAGACCTAGTCACCTTAATCCGAAAGTTGCCGTGGGCGCCGCCATCGTCATTCGGGTTGTATTATTTTGTAAGGAGCTGTCGATCTTGACAGCAAATAAGTTCTATAGTGACTACAGAGCCGTTTTAAAGCTTCCCAGAGAATCGGTGCGGTGTTGACTTGTTGTTGCACATAACCATTGAACATTTGACACAAACCAACCTACTTTATATCATATTTTAGCGCCGAAACTTTTCCCAAATTCTCCATTGCAAGGAACGGGATTTCCACTTAACCGGAAGTGCTACTACAAATAAAGCGCGGTTTAGTTGCGTTTATGGAAAAAGTGGGCGGGGCGGAATAAGGTCATATTAGGCAAATTCTAATATGTGAAAAAAAACAATTCATCTCCCTTAACATGCCTGTTTTGTGTCTGTGGGAAGAAGAGTGGAGTCCATAGAGACACATGCTTTAAGGCCTAAACTCATGAGAAACGGGGCGTTCCCAAGGCCGAGCGACCTCAGCTCATTCGTTTGAACATAACTTTGTGTCAGCTCCATTCTGTGTTCATATCTTTGCTTTATGAGGATTTAGTTGACATGGGGGCCTTGTGGAGTTTAGTTGCCTCATTACTCTTAAATATAATCTAATCTGAGGAAGGTAATTTGGTATGGTACAGGCTTGAAATATTACACTATTAAGTAACACTATTAAAATACCATTTGAGTGACTTTAAGGCTAATAGTAGTAATACAAGACATTTGCACATTTCAACATACAATTTTATTTTTTTCTTTTGGTAGGCCTGAAATACTGTGGTTTTCGCTCTGTGCCAGCTGTATAGTGATGGGCAATACTAGTGATTTTTGTTTCAATCTGACGTCAAATAATACTATGGGAAGTATTGCAATAACGATCCAATACAATGCCAATTAAAATGAAACTGCTGTACTTTACCTTCCCCTATGCTCCACCCCATCTTTAAAGAGGGGGTATCTTACTTCTGTGGGGTATTAACTGCTAACACATAACATATTTAGATCACCATGTTAACTTTTATTGCTTTCAAAATGCTGTATTTGCCGAAAACAACGTATTAACGTGTTTTATAAGTTTCACTTTCGTTTTTGATGGTTTGACTCTCACCTCTCTTTTCTCCTCACACTAAGTCATTCCCCTTCAGAGCATTATCACAACACAATCAGTGTGAATCCCACTAATGAAACTACTGCACATCAAGTTGTTGTGTACAGTACTTACATCTGAGGCCACCTGGTAGCTTTTTAAATCTTTATGTTTGCCCCGAAGAAGACAACTAATTGGTGGAAATGCGTCAGCATTGTCCGCTTTGCTTAAATAAAGGATTTTTACTATTGGTCAGAGTGCCTCGGATCTCCTTCTGTTTTCTAGTAGGAGAATCCTTGAAGAGCTCCTGCCTAACATTTGACTCGCCCTTCATGTTTTTGTTGTGTACAGTTTTGTATGACGCTTTATGGAGAACTGTCGTGTGGGAGCATGAATGATATATTCTCGTGGGCTGAGTATTAGACAGAAGGCAGGTTCGAATAGGTCCCAGGAGAGATCGCTAAATTACTGAAACATGCATGGATGACATCGACATCTAAAACCTCAGGGATGTTGTTGATGAGGGAACAATGTTATAACATGGCAGAAAGTAAAAAAAAAAAAAGCTTTTATATAATACCCCCTTTTTAACTAATATGAAAATAAATGTATGTGCAGATAAACTAAAATATAAATGATTTTATTTTGATTTTTTATTTATTTATTATTATTATTATTATTATTTTATGTTCAATATATGCCAACTGCATTCTGACAATTACAGCTGAATTCAAATAAAAGAGGGCGCGCAATAAAAGCTTCATAAAAACACTACTCTCACTGTACGGTGCTAAATAAGGTCATTCATGTTCACTAATCCCCATTTCTTTAATCACATAATTAGAGCGCCCCCTATGGGCCTCTGCTTCCACACAAACACTACTATAAATGTACAGCATTTGACTGTAACACTGAATAGAGAGGAGCTGCCGGCTGCGAATTGGCCTACTTCTAAATCCACCTCAAAGTTAGCGAGTGAAACGCGTCCTAAGATGAACCAAATGCATTTAAAAAGACTGGAGTTTTAATTGTTTGGTTTTCTCATTTAATTTTGCATGAGAATCACGTTTTTTTCATCTTTAAAATGGTCCCGTTTTGACGTGCCAAAGTTGAGTTGCACCACTTTCTGGCACTAGCCTCATGCAGGGGGTCTAGCACTGTTAAATAACTGCGCAGAGCTGCAGGAAATGTGTCACTTTTGGAATAAATTTGGATCTTACCGTCGGAGGGCTTGTCTTTGTGCATCTGGCAGTAAAAATAAAGTAAAAAAATGCACAGAATTTTCCGGTATTTTTAGAGATGATCCGGAGCCTATGGGTTGCTTGTTTACGCAAACCATCTGTGGGCTTAAAAAAAGAAAAAAGAGGGGGATCAATGTTGTAGTTGCAGTAAAAGGAGAGAAAAAAAACCCAAAACCAAACAACATAAAACAGTAAAGGGAGATTATAGATTGTGGACAATTATTATTAGGTATTTTCGACGAATTAAAGTGATAGTATGTAACTGTCTGGGTATGGAAAGTGAAACTGCATGATTCCATGGAACATTCTCCATGGGTAGGTGAGTTTTATGCCCTACTGTGGAATATTATAGCAAAGGAACAACATTTCCATGGAAACAAGCAGGAGCCCAAATAAAAGTGAGGTTTGCCCGCAGTAACCGCAAATGTTTTTCTGTGTTTTTCAGTGCAATAAACACATCCATAATGAAAAAAAAAACAACAAAAAAAAAAACATGCTTTTATTTTTTAGCCAGAAAGTTATTTGGCTTTAATAAATTTAGATAGGAAATTGTCTAAAAAATAAACAATTCACTCTAATGTGCAGTATAGAGCACATCAAGCTTACGTTTAAAAATTACAAAATTACAAAAATAAAACATCAATTATTATAAAATGCTCATTATCACAATATTTCTTACCAATACATTTGCATGTCTTGTCCTGCCTAAATACTATGGACAGTAACAAGACAAACATAAAGGCAAGGCACGTTTATAGTATGTACAGTTGCACAATTGGTACACAAAGTAATTCAAAGTGTTTTACAGAATAAGAAAGACATTAAAGTCACAATACAAACAAATCAAAACATAAAAGAGAAGAGTGCAGAATAAAAACCTTTCAGTCATATGCACAGCTAAACAGAACCATTTTGAGTCTGGATTTAAACATTGTCAGAGTAGAGGCCTGTCTCACATCTTCATGAAGACTGTTCCAGGTTTTAGCTGCATAAAACTCAAACGCTGATTCCCCATGTTTAGTCCTGACTCTGGGCACCAGCAGGAGGCCGGTCCCTGAAGTGTGAAATGGTTCATATGGCACTAACATGTCAGAGATGTACTTTGGTGCGAGGCCAAGGAGAGACTTTTACACAAATAGAGCTACTTTAAAGTTTATTCTCTGAGCTGAACATAAAGCAACAGATGAATGACACATGCTTTGTGTGTATTCATGGAGATGTAATTGCTTTGCATGAAATGTTCCACAGTATGGCGTTAAACATATGCCATATATTTTTTCAATTACAGGTGTTTTTATTGCCAAAAACGTACTATGAGCTGGGTCGCCTCTCCACAGATTAGACTTGTAACTTGGCCCGGTGACATCACCTGGTTGTCTCCCTGGATATAGATACGCTTAACCCCGTACTGCGGAACATTCCAGACATGTCCATGGAGACGATCATAAAAGTTACATAATGCACTTATTGATAACAGTTCTGTAGGTCCAGTGTCTCCTCTGTGTCCAAACATAATGTTCCATGTTTATGTGGCTGTAGATAGAAGAGAATAGATGATGGATGTGTCTGTTATGATCAGGCTGTGTCAGTGATGAGTGGAGCACATTAGGCCTCTGTGAAAGAACACACTGCACTGGAGTATACTGCACTGGAGTATACTGCACTGGAGTATACTGCACTGGAGTATACTGCACTGGAATATACTATAGTAGAACACACTGCACTGGAATATACTGCACCAGAATAACCTATAGTAGAATACACTGCACTAGAATACACTGCACTTGTTATGATCAGGCTGTGTCAGTGATGAGTGGAGCACATTAGGCCTCTGTGAAAGAACACACTGCACTGGAGTATACTGCACTGGAGTATACTGCACTGGAGTATACTGCACTGGAATATACTATAGTAGAACACACTGCACTGGAATATACTGCACCAGAAATACACTGCCTAGAATACACTGCACTATAGAACCATGTTTTTCAACCTTCCTTATGTCTTGGTACACTTTTTTGGTTGACAAGTTTCAGTGGCACATTACCTCTTAATATAATACCAAATCACATCTTTTAGGAAAAAAACAAACAAACAAAAAAAAACAAAGAAAACAAAAAACAAAACACGGTATATATAATGTTGGAAATATTGCCCATGCCACTGTGTCTGTTTATTTAAATTTAGCAATGGTGAAATTGCCAAAAAAAGTAAGGGTAACGGTACTTCCAAATAATATTACTCAAGCAGAAGTACAAAGTAGTGGTCCAAAAAGATAAATTAACAAAGTAGAGTAAAAAAGTATTTGGGAAAATGATTACTCAGGTCTCTGGAAGTTACATGTGCAGTATTTTATAATTTGAAGTTGCACTGGTATTTTCAAAGGACAGGCACAAACTGAGGAAAACTAAGTCACATCTGAAATCAAATGTTCAAATCATTTCATATTGTACACATAAAGCTTTTGTCACTGTAGACTTACAAACATTGGGAAGAGTAACCAAAACTTTTACCCAAAAATATTACTCAAATAGAAGTAAAGGCATTCTGCAAGAAAAGTACTCTAAAAAATAAAATGACTATCCACCTCTGGAGCAGACCCTATACATAATTATACATTCTGAATTATTTTGTGTACACAAATAAACTGGACTTATACATTATACATCTCACTCCCCTGTTACAACTTTTCCACCTTCTCAAAACAGTGGTAGTAGTACAATAGTTCGCACGCATGTTAATAATATTTAAAAGATTAGATGCAAATCGGATCTTGCCCGGCCTCCAGTGCATCTGTTCTAGCGTCTCTTCCATTGTGCGGCTCCATTTTGCCGGCAGCTATAAGAGACTTGCGCTATAATTCAGAAGACATTCAAATAGATAGCCCAAAGGTGAAGTGCGTAGTTTGGTTTTGCTCAAATCTGCAGACACATTTTTCTTCATAAATTGAACTACATTACGGGGGGTTACTGTAAGTGCACTCACGCTAGCTGCTAATGTTGTGCTATAAATCCAGGGAATGACTGCGAGAAGAGATTACGGTCGGGCTGTAAAAAGTTGAGCGCGCACGAGGCAGCGATGATGATGATGATGATGATGATAGTAACGGTGATGATAGTAGTGAAGATCGTAGGCCGTTTTTAAATGTGTTTTAGCGCTATCTCAGTCTGGCACTATATATGCTCCAGGAGCCGGGGGAGCTGCGGAATGTGCATGTAAGACAGAGGAGAGAGCAACGAGCAAGTCCGTCCAAAACCTTTGTGTCAGGTTTCGTCACTGGATTGTCCCATTATCATCGTCTTGTCCTGTCAATATCTCTTTTATCACTTATCACTGTGTCTAGCAT
>JACM01033259.1:0-11815 GCA_000787095.1 Periophthalmodon schlosseri
CGCTCTACACCCGTCTCACTCTGTCACCCGCCTCCCTCTGTCACATGACGCTCTACACCCGCCTCCCTCTGTCACCCGCCTCCGTCACATGACTCTCTACACCCGCCTCCCTCTGCTAACGGAGCCAACGCAACGCTATTCCGCTCATGTACGCATCCATTTTATATATATCAATAGTCTTTGTTCTCTACTTGTTTTGATGTTAATATAAAAATTTAAATCGAATGGTTAGCTCTGAAGAAGAACCAAAAAAAAATCAATTTTGCAACTTGGGGCAAACAGTATAGATTGGAATTCCGACCGTGAGTTTCATAACAACCAAAGAGCCAATCTGGAGCGAGGCTGTTGAAGGTAACGCCTCTTCCCGCTGTCAATCAAACCTGTTGCTAACGCTAGCGGGGGCGACCTCGGGGAAAGAAGGCGCCCGATTTGTCTGTTATTAATGTTCATATCTTGATTTACAGACACAATAGTGAAATAAAAACCCCAGGATCATGTAGAGGGTTAATACGAACATTTAAGACCAAAATGACGAGTCTGACAGCAGCAGGTACAGAGAGAGGGGACAATTTTTCAGAGTAAAGTGAGTTGGAGCCAGAGTCGATGGAGCCGGAAGCGCGCCCTCGATCACTTCCTATTTGGAGCCTTTGTTCTCTATTTGTTTTGATGTTAATATAAATTTAAAATCGAATGGTTAGCGTTGTTACTTGCGCTGTATGCTGTAAAAATTTTAAGATGAAGAAGAACAAAAAAAAAAATCCATTTTCCAACTTGAGGCAAACGGTATAGATGCAAGAGGGGCGGAGGTGTTTCAAATATTTGATTACTAATGACAAACACAATTTCTCAACAATTTAAATTTCAAATCGAACCCTGCGAGCAAGTTATTTCTGGGGTGGGAGAGAGGCGCCGCCAGGTCCCACATTTGCTGATTTAAGTCAAAAGAGCAAAGAACGTTTTTTGCAGAGACAACTTTTTGAAGTGTGTGCGCTCAGAGCCAAGCCGAACCGCGGTGTTACTGGAGAGAGGGCTGAAAATAAAACATAAAAAGAAAAAATACCACTTTGTCTAATTCTATATTTATGTAGCCGAGAGCTGGAGGTGCGCACGTAAAACCCTTTGTATCATTATGGCGAGTTCACGGGCCAGACTCAAGGCGGTGTTCGTGGGCACGGAGCCGCCTCATTCAATGGAATTAAAGTTGAAATAAAAAGGATTCGGTTTTTGCTTTAGCAGCACCTTCACCGCAGTCGCTTTTGGGTTAAAACAAAGGTAGTTGTACTGAATGTTCTGTATTTGTTATGAATAAAATAAATAAAAGTGATGTGCTTTTGATTGAGTCAGGGGAAGTGCATGGTACATATGTAGTTTAGTTCTGTAACTGCTCTGTGCGTGTGTTTGCTGTTCTGAAAATGTTGATATTTAAGTTGTTTGTACTGATTACTGTTCCTTAAATCAGACCTTTTGTGCTCATGTCTCTCTATAGTTTTAATCTCTGACGCTCTTGGATCATTATGTTATAATTTACACATTTTAAACCGCAATATTCATCTAAAACGACTCAATAAAAGAAATGTTTGTTGATTTCCGCGTTAGAAAACTGCGGTGCCCAGTGGGAGCTGACGTCGTCGTAAACGTCATCACAACAAAGCGCCGCGTAGCTGTCGGCGCCCCCTGTGGACAGCTGCACGTCACACTAACGAGGAGCAGATTTTTAAAAATTCGTACCAAAATGACGACGCGACGCTGCCGAATCCTACGAGTGTCACCGGTTAAGAAAATAAAACCGGAGAATGAAGTGCGTACGTCGCAGTGGGTGTGTCGCGGTGGAGGTGAAAACGGGGGTTGATTGGCAAAATGGCGTCTTGAAAATAAGCGATTAAAGATTAGTCAAACATGAGTCACTCCAAAAACAACTTCGAGAGGATAAACAAGAAGGAAACAAGTATAACAATAACTGGTTAAAAGCTCTGAAAAGTCCATTTTGCAGAATAGGTCTGATTTAATTAAGGAAGTGACAATTTTTTTTTTATATTTTGTATTTTTATATATTTATTTATGCTCTTTTTTGTTTGTTTTAATTTTGTACATAGCCTTAAAACAGCTTAAAATGTTTCAACTATTAATTAGCAGTACTATAAGCAGGCAGACGTACTCAAAATTACAACTAGACAAAAAAAAACAACTTAAAATGCTATAACTGATATTCGCCGGTGTGGTAAATATCTTTGTAAAAATCGTTTACATTTTGAACGCGCCCCAGGCTTTGAGCTCATACCCTCGTCTTTCTCTGTCTAACCTGCGTCACCGGCGGCTCCCGGGACCACGTCAGTCCGATATAAAATGCAAAAGAGACGCCACCTCCTCAGCCCCGTGCCAGCCCGTGCCCGCGCCGTGTTCTCCCGCATTCACCCCGAACCCGACTCTGTGGTACTTACAGACGCGCCAACACCGCGCCAACGCTGCGCCAACACCGCGCCAACGCCGTGGCATCTTTGGGTGGCGTCTGCATGGATCATTTCCCTCCCTGCGCACATATTTATTTATTTCTCCTCTTCCAGCGAGCGGTGTCAGCCAGGCAGATGTCCCGCTCATCGGAATAAAATCATTTGAGAAAGAAAAAAAAAAAAAAGACACGAGAGAAAGAGGGAGGTGGAGAGGGGGAAATATATGAATATGCAAATCTTGTCACAGTGTGGAACCTTGTAATGAGTGGGAAGTGCGGGCGCCGTATTTCATTATGTAGAGGTCATCGCGTGATGCCAGGCAGCCGGGCCGGGTGCCGTCCTCCCCGCGTGTCTCTGTGGCTCCTGTCGGATCGGCGCCACCACCTTATTCCGGAAGTTTCCGCGGGCGCCGCCATCGTCATTCGGGTTGTATTATTTTGTGTGGAGCTGCCGATCTACAGAGCCGTTTTAAAGCTGAATCGGTGCCTTGTTGTGACTTGTTTTTGCACATAAACATTGAACATTTGACACGAACCAACCGACTTTATATAATATTTTAGCGCTGAATCTTTTCCCAAATTCTCCAATTGAAAGGAACGGGATTTCCACTTAACCGGAAGTGCTACTACTAAGAAATTATGTAAATAGACTGGTACCAACGTCACAGCCTTTGTACCAGTCTGTTCGAGAAACCGGGTTCAGTTAGCTTCAACTGTTACTAAATATTTGTAGTTAAAATGAGTTTAAAACTGCATTTTGTTACTCTACAATGTGTAATGGACAGTAGAGTGAATTTGACGAGTTTTAAAAGCAATTTATAGGTTTTGGACAAATCTGAAATTTCGATTGTTTGTGAAAAGTTGCCGTTGTCTCTATAGTGATCGGACAAACTCAACATCAACTTTTACCTCAAAATATACTGTAATTGGTTCTCAGTCAGTGGTGGAAGAAGTACTCGTTACTTATAAGTACAGATACCAGATACCGTACCTTTTACTTAAGTGAAAGTATTAACTTAAAGAGTAAAAAGTAAAAGTATTTCAGTCTTATAAAGCTTCAAATGTAGTGATTTTGATAAAGATTTGAGCTGAATTTTGTTCTATTGTTTTTTTTTAATTATTATTATTATTTTTGATGAACGTGTTAAAAATAAACCTCTCACCTTTTCAGCAGGTCTCAAACAATAATAAAAAATACTTTTACTTTTCCAGTTCAAAAATGTAGTGGAGTAGAAAGTACAGATACTGCTCTCAAATGTAGTGAAGTAAAAGTAAAAAGTACCCACTTAAAATGTGCTTAAGTAAAGAACAGATACCTAAAATGTGTACTTAAGTATCGTACTTTACTACTTTTACTTCGTTACCTTCCAAACCTGTTGGTAGTAAAATGAAGTTTCCAGATTATGTTCCAAATATCTGACTTTGCTTCAGTTGTTTTTGCCTTCTTAATAGTCGAGGTTAACTTCTAGACCTGTTTTGATTCTCTGCTTCTCTTCTTGTCCTGGTTTAGTTCTGGTTTAGTCCTGGTTTGGTCCTGGTTTGGTCCTGGTTTAGTTCTGGTTTGGTCCTGGTTTGTTCGGGGTCTAGTCCTGGTTTGGTCGTGGTTTACTCCTGGTCTAGTCCTGGTTTAGTCCTGGTTTTGTCCTGGTTTGGTCCTAGTTTAGTCCTGGTTTAGTTCTGGTTTAGTCCTGGTTTGGTCCTGGTTTTGTCCTGGTTTGGTCCTAGTTTAGTCCTGGTTTAGTTCTGGTTTAGTCCTGGTTTGGTCCTGGTTTTGTCCTGGTTTGGTCCTAGTTTAGTCCTGGTTTAGTTCTGGTTTAGTCCTGGTTTGGTCCTGGTTTTGTCCTGGTTTGGTCCTAGTTTAGTCCTGGTTTAGTTCTGGTTTAGTCCTGGTTTGGTCCTGGTTTTGTCCTGGTTTGGTCCTAGTTTAGTCCTGGTTTAGTTCAGTTTAGTCCGGGTTTGTTCTGGTTTGGTCCTGGTTTAGTCCTGGTTTGGTCCTAGTTTAGTCCTGGTTTAGTTCTGGTTTAGTCCTGGTTTGGTCCTGGTATTGTCCTGGTTTAGTTCTGGTTCGGTCCTGGTTTGTTCGTGGTCTAGTCCTGGTCTAGTCCTGGTTTAGCCCCAGTTTTGCACTTGTAAGTGTGAACTCACCCTGTATTTACTGATTGTGAAAAACCATCCAGCCAAACCAGTCTGTTAACACGATCACATTTTGCAGGTGTGATTTTCGCTTTAACTCTATAAGACTATGTTCCACTCCTCACCGCCTCTTTAAAGTCAGACGTTCAAAGGTATCCCAGCATGCCCCTCTCTTCCTCGTGTTGTTGCGCGTCTCTTTTGATCAGCTCCCCGTGTTCCTGCAGATTGCTGATGCAGCTCCCCTGTTTTTCCTCCACCACCTCTTCTTCTTCTCTCCAGCTTTTTGCCTGAAAATTTCCGCTGGCGTGTTGCGTTCAGACATTGAGCTATGAGGCTAATCACTAGGTAAACGCGTCTCTCCTCTTCACGCGCTCTTCAAATAATCCGGCGTTTGAATGCTAAAAACGTAATGAACTTCACGGTTCATTGTGTCTGACATAGCTTAATTAATGGGTGCATTTAAAGTACATAGGGCCCTGCTAATTGATTTATATGCATGATTTGCGCATACAGCTGTTGGTTCCTGTAGGAGAGTCATCACTCAAAACATGGCGGCGCTGACGGGCTAGCTAGGTATTATCACCATGTTGTTTCGCCAAAGCCCCCGGAAAATTCCGTACTCATTTTTATGCTTCTGCCTTTTTCCTTTGGGATTATCGAGACATAAAATTTGGTTGTCGGCAGTTAAAACACACATTTTCTTCCAAACCATATTTAGGATTTAAAAACTTTATCTCCACGAGGATTACGATATAGACGCTTGGACCTCGTTAGCTAAAGCGTCGTGAAGTGATTAAAGTTGGTCCAGCCAGCGTAAGACTTGAGTTTGGCTGGTGTCTTCCCCGTCTCTGCCCGGGCTCCTTCCACATGGGCAGCTTGGACGACGGCGCTGTCATGGAGGAATTGAACCGGCAGCCAAAATACGTCTCAGAAAACCAGGGGAGCTGTGACTTTTTTCTTATCGGGAATATTTCATCGTTTCTGAGCAGTGAGGCGTGTTTGTTTAAAGGTCTTATATGACACAAAGCTGACTCTTGTGAGCGTTAAGTCACGTTCTAACGCTGTTACCTCCTCAAAAAACAGGCCTGGAGTCATGTTTTGTTTCATTCACACATGTTTGAGTAACTCTTTATTATCAGTCTGTCTGTATCTTCAAAGCTCAAAATGCTCTGTTCCACCATGTGATGTCACGAAGTGGTAGTTTTCAAGTTAGCAGCTCCTTTTACCTTTAGTTCAGTAGAGATCGGCAATTCCAGAATTGAAATTATCCAAATGATTTTAGTGAAGGTGTGTGGAGTTTAAAAACACAGTGTAGCACTTCCTGTATCACCACATGACATCACAAGGTGGAAGTGTTTTCTGTTTGAGAGAACAACTCAACCTGACATCACAAGTGGAAGTGTTTTCTGTTTGAGAGAACAACTCAACCTAAATATGCAGAGTTTGTGCGTTAAACATGTGTGAATGAAACAAAACACAACTCCAGGTCTGTTTGTGACGAGGAAACAACATAGAACACAGATCAGAAAATAGTGTAATATAAGCACAGTAATCGAATGGCCTCTTTAAAGCAGCACTATGGAACCTTTCGAGTGGAGGGTCCACCACCTTCTTGTCTCCATGGAGTCGTTTTGTTGATTATGTTCCAAATATTTTTCCCGGCTTGCTTCACAGAATACCTTTATCTTATCAAGCTCCATGGAGATCAGGAGGTGCGTGAGGGCTCTAGGTCAAGTTACGGGCCAGATCTGTGACGCAGCAGCCATGTTTAAAGTCAAATTCCATAGTTTACGATGCGTTTTTACCACAGACTGTGTAAAGAAGTGGACTAAGTGAGCGTGACGTCACCGTTCGTAGCGTTCGGCTCCAGTCAAATGAAGCTAATAATAAGGCCAATTTGGAGTCCAGTTCCATATTTGGAATTCTGACAATAAGTATCATAGCAACCAAAGAGCCAATCAGGAGCGAGGCTGTTGAAGGTAACGGCTGGTTGCTGACGCTAACGGGAGTGACGTCGGGGAAAAAAGGCACCTGATTTGTCTGTTATTAATGTTCATATCTTGATTTACGGACACAACAGCGAAATAAAGACACCAGGATCATGTAGAGCGGGTTAATGCGAACATTTAAGACCAAAATGACGAGTTTTACAGGAGCAGTCACAGAGAGGGGCGACAATTTTCTAATGTAATGCAGGTTAGCTACGTCCATTTATATATACAGTTTGTTTTTTACCAATAAAAACACCAGTAATTGAATAAATGCGAACATTCCAGGCAAGGCAGTTATAATAATTTTGGATTGTAGCTCTAAACCCCGTCCGTGTTAGCGTCCTCCATCTTTGGCCCTGTCCCTGCTTTGTCCAGCCCTTCCCACACGTAGAAACGCACCAAACAAACGCGCTCCCATATTATTCTTTCTAATTATCGTTGTGTGTGCGGGCTGGGGGTCACTGGCCTCTAACCATTGCTTGTTTTTTGGACAGAGCCTCAGTGGAACAGATCAATCTCTCACCTACACAACACTGGAGCATATTTCTATCCCACCGTATTGATTTTTCCATGAGCCCGACGCTGCCATTGAGCTCGACGCAACACATTACGCTAACAGTCACAGACGCAGCCGAACCTGCCCCTTCATGTGTTCATCTCGGCGGACAGCCATGGGCCTTTTGGTGAGTAAAACGCATATATGGGCGTATTTAGCTGCTTTAGACGTCAAACGCGCACACGTATACGGATTGGGCTTGTTAAAGAGCCAACAAACTGAGGTGGAGTAGCTAAAAGAAACCAGTCATTTGAACACAGCAATCGTATAATTAAATATTCGTAAATATTAACGAATATAAAAGTTGTATAGTTGTGATGGTAACGTGTGGCCGTAGCGTTCCACAGTCTATAAAGAAAGTAAATAAAGTAATACTAAAATGTAGGGGTGTCCCAGTTTTTCTGGCTCACGATCTGATACCGATTTTTAAAATATTTGCAATTGCCGATGCAACACCGATCTCATCCCGATACTGATCTTCTAATTTTTTATGATTTTATTTACACAATTTAAGATGTGACTTTATAAATTGTTTTAGTTTTAAGTATTCTATGATGAATTTTGCCCCAGTTGAATAAAATTATTACCAGATATAAAAAGACCTATACTTAAAAATACCCTAATAATTTGTGATAATATCGTAAAAAAAACCCAAAAACGTCTTAAACTCGTCGACAGCAGCTTCAGAACACAGAGACAGAGACATTAGCCGATGTTTTATGTCACTGTTTCTTACGTACGACAGAGTATAAGGTCACTTAAAAAAATACATTATTCTGGTGCTATGAGAATAAATTCGTAACATTTCGACTTTAAAGTTGTAATTTAATGAGAATAAAGTCGAAGCCATAATAAGTCGTAATTTTTACGAGAATAAAGTCATAATTTTACGAGAATAAAGTTGACGCCGAATCAAAATGGACGCACACTGCAAAAAAAATGATTCGACAGTTGTTAATGTTTAAAAGGCCAGCAATATAAAGTTCTACATTTATTTAATCTTTTAACTCAAATAAGGGTCATTCTTTGTCGTGGTGGCGAATGGCTCTTGCCCCTAAATCTGGATAAAATTATGTCTTTACGTTGACTATGACTTTGTTCTTGTAAAATTACAACTTTATTCTCATAAAATTGTGACTTTATTCTTGTAAAATTACGACTTTAAAGTAAAAATGTTACGATTTTATTCTCGTAGCGCCTGTATATTACTTTTTTTGAAGTGACCCTTATACTTAAGGCAGTGTTTTTCTCCATATTTTTCATGTTTGAGGCCTGTGCAAAGACAGAACCCTGAAGCACGTGGCGACTTCACATGTAAAGTTAGCGCGCTCAGCTCTGCTCCTCCACGATTTGTCCAAAGTTTCAGTTTCAGTTTCTTAAGACTGCGTGACGACATCGTACACTTAAAACAAATACTATCTCTGTCGATAATAATGTTTTCAGCTGTTTTAAAGCCTCCTCAGTGTGCGTTTTAGCTGCTCCGGGCGTTAGCTGTAGCATTAGCAACGACCGCTACGTTCAGAGGACTCTATTTGCTGTATCGGCTGATCTGTTCACTAAATCTGATCCGAGTCTCTGAAATGTGTGACTGCTAAGAACAAGTCACTATCACCAATTATTGTAAGTTTATAAATATAACTTTAAACAACACAAGTCTCTTTAAACCAGTCCATATTTTAGCGTTAGCAGTTGTCCAACCTGTTACTCAAGCGATAGCATTTGTTTTTATGTTTATTATTAAAACTTCAGTGGAACAGTGGAACTTCTCACACTTCTATAAATAAAAACAAGTATCGTAGATAAAACTATAATAACTACACTTTTTTTAGCCTTAATAAAAACACTTAAGAACGAGTTGGTGATTACTATATTAATATTTCACTAACCTTAACCCTTTAATTAAGCTCCTCCCCCCTCCCCGTCGTATCGCGTAAACATTTTTCAACAGCGTGGAGATATTTTGTTATAAGATTTGAGCTGTCCTTGGTTGAATAAATAACTTGTTGGTTCATTCTTCTGTTTATTCGTTGCAGCTCAGGCCTGTTAATGATCCAGTTTCACCAAAGCCTTTGCTTCCTGTACTTTTTCACATCTCATATTTCCATCCCACCTTTTTTTCCATTCCTCCATCCATCCATTTCTTCGCTTTCTTACTTCTTTGGGGCTCCTGACATCCGATAGATTCTCCCACCTGAGACAAAGAGTGAGACGCCATGATGGGAAAAGAAACAATGTGGGTTTGCGAGACAGAGATGGAGAGAGAGAGAGGAAGGAGTCGGCCATTTTGTCATCTATAACATGGCTGGACAGGGGAGGCTGATTTGGATTTAAATTATGTATGAGTTTTTCACTGCCGTCTCCATCCACAAAGCTTCACAATGCTACACGAAACAACATAAGTTTAAGGAGAGGGACACAACTGCCTTTTAAATGCAAATGAACTCGTGAAAGGCTTTGGCGTTGACCCGTCAAATTGTCGTTTGGCGATAAAGAATAAAAAAAAATAAAAAGCGAAACAAATTTAAAGCGGTACTAGCAAAAGGAGAGGTTAAAAAAATATGTGAATTTGTCAAAATCCAATAGTTACTGGATAGGGGCCCTATATCAGAGCGTAAAATCAATATCACATTACGGGAGTTTACAAGACTCATCAGATTGATTATTTTTGACGTTACAATGGCGGTTTCGTGTTCGGTTACGACGGAGCTGGGTGAATTTGGAGGGAAAATACACACAACAAGACAAATGGGTTTTTATTTGACTAAAATATAGCTTTGCCCAGACTAGATGAGGAATGGCTCCGTATGTCACTGTCTGCTTAAAAGATGGCGGCTTTCGTTGGACATTGAAATTTCATGAATATATTTTGTAGGAGCCCAGGAAAACAGAATTCATCAAGTTTGTACAGGTCTGTAATGTCATGCTGCAGATTAGTCAGTTTCCCAATGCATTGTGGGAACTGTGGTATTGTTAGGTAGACGGCCCACTGGATAGACTGGGGTTTGTGTGTGTTAGTTTGATTTGTTAAAGAAAACTTATCGCGCTTGTGTCTCTATGGTTCTAATCTCTGACACTCGTGGATCGTTATGTTAGAATTTACACATTTTAAATCACGATATTCATCTAAAACGACTTAATAAAAGAAACAAGTTTGTTAATTTCTGCGTTAGAAAGCTGCGGTGCCCAATGGGAGCTGACGCCGCCGTAAACGTCAACGCAACAAAGAGCCGTGTAGCTGTCGGCGCCCCCTGTGGACAGCTGCAGATCACGTTAGCGAGCGGCGGATTTTTTTTTTTCATTTGTACCAAAATGATGACGCGACGCTGCCGAATCCTACGAGTATAAACGGTTAAGAAAATAAAACTGGAGAAGGAAGTGCGTACGTCACTGTGGGCGTGTACGTCGCAGTGGGCGTGTCCCGGTGGAGGTGAAAACGGAAGTTGACCGGCAAAATGGCGTCTTGAAAATAAGGGATTAAAGATTTACTCAAACATGAATCACTCCAAGAACAACTTCGAGAGGGTAAACGAGAAGGAAACGACTAGAACACGGTTAAAATCTCTGAAAAGCCCATTTTGCAGAAATAGTTTTGGTTTAAGTTTATCCGTAGCTGCTAACGCTAAACTCCCATATCTTTAAACTGCATCAGAAAACACCGCGTGAATATTATTTCCCAAGAGTGAGCCAAAAATGTCCTTTGTAACAATTAGATTCCTGTCCATACTTTAACGTTCTGACTTGTCGTTCATTTCAAACCCATCTTCGCTCACATCCATCCAACTGTTGCTAAGCCCGTCTCCGCGCGGGGCTCTGGAGCTCCCATAATGGCTCTAAGTCTTCACTATGGGCCATCAGGAGAGACAAGGCGCGCGGCTCCTCGGATGATTAAAAAGTCATTTCCTTAACTGTCCTCCCAGGATTTGAGGCCTTTTTTTTTTGTAAGAAAACATTAAATTGCTCCAATCAAGCATAAACGTCTGCAGCTCGTGGTGTAATTTGTACTGCTGTTCGCGTGGTAGCTGCTTGTTTGTCATGCTTTTCCTTTGGCGCTTTTCCCAACTGCCTTGATCAACAATTAATGGTTGAAATTGCTTCTCTGTTACTTATGGCTGTGGAGACAGATGCAGCAATATGAGAACGCTGTTTATTCAAATGATTTTTATTCTACAACTTTATTCACTTGGATTCTCAGAGCATCATAGGCTCCGCGTTTTGTGTTTATACGTAGAGTTTATATTTGGCATCAAGGGAAGTTTGCATTTACATATGTTTGGGTTTTGTAATAAAAGTGCCAGGAGTTTACTGTCCCAAGATGTGCTGAAGTCAATCACTGTTTTTTCCTCATATTTAACCTTTAGTAGTAGTAGTAGTAGTAGTAGTAATAGTAGTAGTAATAGTAGTAATAGTAGTAGTAGTTGTTGTTGTAGGAGCTAGTGCAGAGTTAAAATAAAAGTAGTAGTAATTTACTGTTCCAAGCTATGATTCATTATTTAACATTTTTGTCATATTTAAACTTTAGTAGTAATATGAGTAGTAGTAAAAGTAGTGGTAGTAGTGGTAGTAGTGGTAGTAGTAGTGGGAGGAGGAGGAGTTGTAGAGTAGTATAGTTGTAGTAGTTGTAGTAGTAGCTAGTTCAGAGTTAAAATAAAAGTATAAGGGGTTTACTGTTCCAAGTTCCATATTGAAATG
>KN475821.1:0-31174 GCA_000787095.1 Periophthalmodon schlosseri
TGCTTTAAAGTCTATTCTCTGAGCCATCCATTAAAAAATAAAACTGGCAACTGGCAAGTGAACGTCTTTACTCACTGCCGAGCTGCAACAATTACCGGTAATCAACCGATTGTGACTATAGAACAATCATAATCATTATCGTAATAATTATGTGGACAATACAGACTCTAAAACACAAGCGAAAATAATTTTTTAAAGACAGAGGTGTTATTAAATCAAAATGTAGAAAAAGAAAAATATATTTGTCGTTTGCATCACTAATACACGTAATTCGGAAATAATCTCGATCTGGAAGTCACCATTCTTCATCCTTTTTTGGATGATAAAATGTATTTAAAAATTATAATAGAAATAATAGTTTGACTAGTCGACTAATTGAAAAACTGATCACTCTGACTAGTCCGTTACTACAATAATCTTTAGTTGAAGCCCTAACTTATTGTGTCAAAAAGTGCGTTTTTCAAAATAGTTTTAAAACAGAATTTCCATTTTCTTCAGCTTATTTTGCAGCTGCATAGTTCCTAAAAAGTGTCATTTTCAATTTTAACTTGTAGAAAAAATCCCCATTTCCCCTCAATCCTCCTCTCATTATACAGCACTCAAATGGAGCAGACTTCTGGCGAGGTAGTTGCCCGTCTTACCAGCATCCTTGTTCCAAACGGAGAGCACCCGGAATATGAAGGCGCTGAACGTGGCAGCGAAATAACCCCGCCAGTAATTCCTCACAGCAAAGTAGGTAGACGTGACCTCAATACTGAACAGGACCCCTGGTGGTGGAGAAGAGAGGGAGCAGACCAGAGGGAGGGAGGGAAAAGGAGCATGGATGGAAGAAGGAGAAGAGGAGAGAAAGATGTTTGAAAGCACTTGAAGCCTGGAGTGTAATTATACTCAACAGGAGAACTACATGTAGTCAGACTAACACAGGTGCATGCAGGGTAGGGACAGGGCACATGAGGAGAAACGGAGAAAACATCAGCAAAATCTCATCTGAACATTATGATTACTGTGACCAGGGAAAATTTAATATAATAATGCAATAATGTAATGCAATAAATGGTGACTTCTATTTTGACAATTTTTTCCTACTAGCATGAAAAGCTGTGTGTTCGCTAAAGCCTAAAGTACTCAAGTAGGACTAGTAATATCATGACTATAATGTAGATTAACTGTATGAATGTGGTGTGTGTGTGTGTGTGTGTGTGTGTGTGTGTGTGAGATGGTGGTGGTTTGAAAGGCCAATGGTGCAGATTAGCAGCCATGTTTCTGTCAGTTAACCCCAGGGCAGCTGTAGCAACAGATTCATGGTAAATCAATAAAGGCAATGTAAATCTGTTAGTGTCTTGGAAGGCAAATTCATTCAATGCACTATTTTACATGTTTTTATTACTACTTTTGCTGCTCTGTTCGTTTAGAACATGGTTTGGAATCATTTAAAAAATATGTTAGTAGACCACTCCTCTAGCTGACAGTGGCAGATTCAGACAATGAATTATTTTAACATATGCCTATTGTACATTACAAAGGTATATTTATCTAAATGCAAGATAACATGTGCATGTATGAACATCAAAATAATGGCCTTTGATACAAAAAAAGCTTTTCATTAGTTACATCAATAAACACCAATGTAATAAGGCCCAAAGAATGGTTTCAAAACAATTTGCAAAGCTGGCTAACATGAGCTCGTTCAACAGGAAAAAGCACTGACTGCACACAAACACATTAGAGGCTCTATTAGCGAACAGCACATGGACCCAGCCCCTGGTCCCGGCGGGAGCAGGAGCACGTGCGGTGGTACAGTACCTCCTAGTGGAGTGCCGAAGCAGCAGCCCACCCCCACAGCGCAGCCCACCGTCAGAATATCTGTGTACCCGTACGGGTTCTACTGACACAGGGAACAGGAGGCAGAGGAGCCGGGGAAGAGCCGCGGACAGCGAGGAGCCGGGGAAGAGCCGAGGAACACCGGGAGGGAGGGCGAGAGGGAGGGCAAGAGGGAGGCCCGGGGAGGAGCACCCAGGGGGGACGGAGGAGAAGCGCAGGTGAAGAGTGAGAGAAACCAAAGGGCAAAATGGCACAAAGTGAATAAATATTGTTCATTTAAAGGAAATTAAGAATAAAACCACCACCAACAGTATCAGATAAGTCACAGACAGTGCGTCATGCTGCGTAGCCACCAACACAACACTGCATACAGTAAAAGTTATATTTAACAGTTCCATAACATTACAGTTTATTCCTTAAATATATTTGCATGTTTTTTTCAGTTAAAACGTACAGAATATGACCCCCTAGCGTATTTAAATACAGTTAATACGGTTTAGGTTTGTGTTTATCACTGAGTTGAAGGACGGAGGCGGTTGGGCCTGAGGCGGGGTTAGCTGTTAGCCGCTAGCTCCCCAGGTAAGTTAGCATTAGCTTAGGAGTCTAGAGTTAAAGTTTTTCTAAAATGCAGTGTCTTTGTAAATATTTTATTAAGGAGGTTTTTGTAAGTATACTTATACGATTACAGAAATGATTTTGTAATATATTTATATGCAGATATATACTGCAAATAATTCAACTGTTTGCTAGCTAGCTAGGCTATTGTTTACTTTAGCTAGGCTTCTGTTAGAAAATGTACACTCAAAAGGGTCATATTTAGTTAAAAAGAGCTTGAATTCAATATAGGCTATGCATTTTGTTTTCAGTAGGTTATACTAGTTTAGAATAATTTAGTAAATACGTTTTAAATTCTGGTAATTTTATTTTGTAAGGCAAATGTAGATGATGCATAACAGTTAGATTCAGGTCCACATGCCTTTTATTTGATCATAGTTGATATTTTACTTTTATTCATAGTTTTATGTTGCTCTATTGCCACAGAAGCACATTCCTAGTTTGTGAAATTGTTTGCTGATTTCTGATTCTGATATTGAGTCACTATTTCCTCCTCTGTTGTTTCTATTACAGGAGGACAGATTTGCTCATTGTCGTGGTGCCAGGTGGAGAAGTTTGAACCTCGGCCAAGAGCGAGGGAGAGACTTGCCTCCCACAGGGGCTGCGAAACAGGTGGCCACTCCCACGGCACACGCACACACCAGCAGGTCCTGATTATGGATGCCATTCTGGGGTCAAAGGTGAAGCGTGTAGACAGAGCCGGGAGCCAGAAAGCAAAGGGTTACAGGGGGAGCGGGGCGGGCAGACAAGAGAGACGGGGGTATGGGAGTTCACTGTTAATTGACATGCCAGACATTACCATCATACTATTAATACAGTGAGACACAAACACAGACAACGTGTGCGGGACCATCCAAAACAAAACCATAATGGGATTTGAGGGCGTCAGCAGGGTGGGCAGCGAGCCACTTTAAAGAGCAACACACAGGCTCCCCATGTGTCTGAAACATATCGAATAGTATAAAGTATTGTTTTATTTTGGCCAATGCACTTGACTTTGACGTCCTCTATCAGCCTGTATGTTGCTCAATAAGATATCACTATTATTACTACTATTTCTATTGTGCGCTACATTGCACATTTAGTTGAATGAATGCCAAGAAGAAGTCAGATAAGATCATATTTAATCGCCATTTGCGTTAAAGTTGGTTGTGGCTCTTTACATATGCTTACAAATTTAGTATTTTAAATATTTCTTGGATCCAGAAGGTAGTAGACTCCTGATCTAGTTAAAGCAACAGTATGTAACATTTTAGCCAAAAAATAGACTAAAATAAAAGCATGTTTTTTCATTTTGGTTGTGTTTATTGCACTGAAAAACTTGCAGGTTTACCTCTACTTAAACCTGACTCCTGCTTGTTTCCGTGGTCATGTTGTTCCTTTGGTTGAAATATTCCACAGTAAAGCATCTCCATAGAGAATGTTCCAAAGTATGATTTAACTTACTGTTCTTATGGAATGATGCATGTGCCACTTTCAGAAAGTTACATACTGTACCTTTAACTACAGGTCTATCAGTAACGATTTATGTGTAAACAGCCTAATAGTCTAATACAGAATTTGGTATAAAAAAATAGCACTGCAAGCCAGGCAACACAAACATATGAGTTGTTTTACAAGGACTTACGACAGTCAGACATATAGGTAACACAGATTTTCTTTGGTCAGGGTCTCATCTTACCTCATATACGCCTGAGAAAATGGACATGAATCGACTGAGCACCGCGGCACAGATACTGGCAATGTGGACGAACGGCCCCTGGGAAGGATACCAGCACAACAGTGAGGTACAGCGCCGCCACAATCCTCTGCATGACAACTACAATATCTAACACACGAGTCTAAACTAGGACATGATGTATCAGAGCAGATAAATCACACATAATTGCTGGATGTGACAGTTGCCCTGCTAATGTAATGGGGAAAATGAATGTACGCTGCAGCTGAGGACTTGAATAATTCCGGTTGGTCTCGTGAGGGCAGTAAGTGAGGAAAAGCATGACACAAGATGATTTATTATACCCCACGCTCTGAGAATGAAAAAATAAAAAAAGAGAAACAGTGAAGAGCCCAATGCAGTTTCTAACAATAAACAGTAGTGCAGCAAAAATAATCACAATTGGATTTAAATGGTTGCAATTAGGAAATCACAGTTGTAATCATTTAAATAATACACTGTAATCTTTCTGAAAACAGCTAAATATTTACTCGTATTATGTATAAAACTGGCTAACCTTGTAGTTCAGACTTGTATGAAATATTTGAGATTCTTGTATTAGTTCAGCAGTTCCCGTGTTCTCGCAAATGTTAATGCTCCTGGATAGTTTTTTGTTTTATTTAATTTATCTTTATATATACAGGGAGAGCCCAGTGAGAGCACTCAGACTGTCCTTTTTATGGGCGTCCTGTTCAAATACATAAAAATACAAACATAAAACAAACAAAATACAAAACAAAGTTCAAAACATTAAAAACAGGAGCAGGTGTGAGTATAAATGTTTGTTACCAGGTCATTAAATTGCATTTGTGGCACCAAAGTATCCAATTTTGTATGTCCTTCACAGCCAAAAGCCTTTTTTCCCTTTTTGTCCTTGATCTTAGACTATCATGTGATCTTGTATTAAATGTTCCCGTATTGATGTTCAACAAGCAAGTGAGATATTCAGGCAGTCTATCATGTAGTCCCTTAATAATAATAATAAATATCATTCATTGAAATTAATGGGTGTTATCAAAAAAAGATGGTGTCATACTAAAATTTCAAACTCCATTTCGACACTAAGGAACAGGTTCCGTACTCAATACTGATTTCAGTCTAATGCTATTTTTTAGACAGTAGACCATCATTTTCAACACAAAATAATAGTACTTTCTTTGTTACCATGGCAGTCTTGCATATACTAGATTTGTTAGTACTGATACTTGCTCAAATGAGTATCTTGTTTCTGTACTAGTTTTAGTATTGATTAGTATCTACGAGTTTTGACACTTTTGACAACCTTGCTCCTGGATGTGCACTTAATACTTAATAGGTGGATGAACAGAATCCTACTATTAAAAAACACATTCCAAATCTGATTACAAGGTTTGTCAGAAAAATTCCAATCAAATATTTGTTCAGTTGTTCAATATTTGGTGCAGCCCTGACAAACAGAACTACAGTTGTGTTTTTACCTCTTTTCCGACTGGCATGCCGCTGCCCAGACCGGCAGTGAGGCCGATGACTTTGGCGATGAAGGCTTTCAGGGTTAAATATTCCTTTAGCACCACACCTCGTAATATGGTTTTCAGCTCGGGGATACCAGAGCCTGTAGATAAGAGGACAGACCAGAGAAGATGGATTGTTTAAAGGGCCCATATTATGCTGTTTTTTTTTCTATGTTATACTGTTGTTTCCTCATCACAAACAGACCTGGAGTTGTGTTTTGTTTCATTCACACATGTTTAACACACAAACCCTACATATTTAGGCTGAGTTCTGCTCTCAAACGGAAAACACTCTGTTCTACCTTGTGATGTCATGTGGTAATACACTTCCACTGTGCTCCACTGTGTTTTTAAACTCCATACACTTTCACTAGAATCATTTGGATAATTTCAGTCCTTGAATTTTCCCTCTAATGAACTAAAGGTAAAAGGTAGCTTTTAACTTGAGAACTACCACTTAATGACATCACAAGGTGGAACAGAGCATTTTGCGCTTTGGAGATGTAGTCAAAGTATTAATAAAGGATAACTCAAACGTGTGAATGAAACAAAACAAAAACCCAGATATGTTTTTGAGGAGGTAACAACATTATAACGTGACTTAAAGCTCACAGGAGTCAGTTTTGCATAACATAGGACCTTTAAAGGTCTAAGACTTGAGTTAAACATGTTATAATATTGTTCACCCATCAGAAGCATTGCCACTGTTTGTTTCTGTTCAGATATTTGAGTATTCCTCTGCATGAAATACTTTTACTTTTTACTCTTTAAGTACATTTTTAAACAGGTACTTTAATACTTAAGTAGATTTTTTTATGTGATACTTTGACTTTAGTATTTTTTTTTGCTCTGTTATCTGTACGTTTACTAACAAAAGTGAGTACTTCTTCCACCACTGCTCTAATATACATGAATATGTATTAGGCGAGTGAGAGAGAGAACAAAGCATAACACAGGCATTTTCACATTTGACAACTACTAATAATGTACCATACGTTTGTGTACGCAGTGTTTCCAGGCACTTAAAGTAGCTGTACAGATTCATTCATTTTTCATTAACTACGGCCGCACCACAGTTAAACACATTCACACTCATTTATGTCAAAGGAAACGCGGAGAGCGCTGTTAGGCTGTAAAGAGCTTACCGATGGCCTGCGGGGAAACCAGGTGACAGAAGAGCGATGCAAACATGACCAGGATCATGGGATAAGTCACCCACGCCAGGTACTGCAGTGGCACATTCCCCTTAAGCTCCCCATGTATCCATTTGTAGGCTGAAGGGACATGTAAATACACGGATATAGCAAAGGTTTTATTACACGGTGAAAATAGAAGTCATTCAAATTAATAGTAATGGGACTCGACACAGTTTCCACAAGATACGAGATTGAATCCACGCGAATGAGATGATACAAGATTTTAACATAATTTGTAATGTATAAATTGTGTGATTCAGTTTTCAATTGACAAGTTTTGATTTATTTTATTAAATATTTTTGTTTCCATTCTAGTACTGCTTGTTGGAACTATAAGAGATGTAACTCAGCAGTAGGCATTCGACGATATTGAAATTTGACGTCACCATTATCATGACCAAAATAATTGTGATTAATGATTTTATCAAAATAATTATTAAAATTGCTCACAGTTTAAATATGGAACCTATTCATAATGTTAAAATGATTCATATCCATAACATTTTTAAACAACGGTTATAGTATTATTAAAAGTATTGAAAATCAGATAGTAATCGATACTTAAACCAGTATCGAAACTAGATACTCAATTTAACACGTATCGATACTGAAAAAATCCCATAAATAGGACAAAATTTGACGTTTCTTGAACAGTTTTAGAGTTATCTTGAACTGTATCAGCACCAGTAGAGAACCACATGGGAACTTAAGGGCACACTATTATTTTGTGCTGAAAATTACATTTTATTGTCAAAGTGTTTTTTTTTTTCATCATTGTGGTATCAAAATTTATATTGAGTACATTTTTTCTCCTTGTAATCAAACTGTAACTTGTATAATTGCAGATGATATAAACGAGAGATGAACACTTGATTAAAAAAATCTGATCTCAAAAAAAATTTCTATTGAGTATCGAGCCATTTTCTTAGTATCGAAATCAAGTTTGAAATTTTAGTATCGTGATAACATTAATCCAAATCTAAACATAAAAATTAAAAACCCACATGATCATTTTCCTCATGTGTGCAAAGTCCTGTAGCAGTTTTGTCTCGCGAGATCTTTTGGCACGAGATCTTGTCCCATCCCTATTAATTAACTATCATAATGCTTTGTACTTGTACCTTGGAGACTCTTGGCACTGGCGTAGTCCATAGTCCAGCTGACCAGGGCCATAGCCAGCCCAAGAAGAACCAGGAAAATCCAATCCTCCCCCATTTTGTTCACGATGTAGCGCCGCACACGAGCCAAACAATCTGGGGCACAGTACAAAAGTCGTTCCAACACTGGCTAAGAGTCAGTTATTAGAAGTATGTGCTAAATGACCTTTCAGATGACGCTTATGGGGGAAGATTTCAAGTAATTATTATGAATAGTAACACGGTACCTACGGGACAATTGTGGCAAAAAATATTCTACTCTTGTTTTTGAAACCCTAGACCTTAGACATCTAGACTTACCTACATGACACTTTCCTGCTACGTATGTGTTCAAGATGGCAAATATTCATCTCACAGTTTTTATTATAGGCATAGGCAACTAGGCCTGTCACAATAACACATTTTGAAGTTTCAATATTATCGTTTATTGTCTATATTTACTTCAGCGATATATCAAAATAATTTATGCCACTGACACAAAAACCCAGGGCCAGATTTAAATCATAAAAAACTATTCTAAATGTGCAATATTGTTACAAAAAATATGAGTAGAATTAAACATTTTAGTACTTAGTTTGCATCTGTAATGAGTCATAGAAGTTATTAATTCAACCTTTTTTGGCTTAAGTCTTATACAGCCAAAAAATTATCCCAATAGTGCAAAGAAAATGTACACATGAGAAATATTGACCCCCCAAAAAATATTGTTCCATATAGTGAACGACAGGCCTGTAGGCAATGATCTTCATGCCTCTCACTTCATATTATAACATTATATGGTCTTTGAGGGAAACTAAATATAGTTGCTCATTCTGAGAGTCAGAATTTTTTTTTTAATCTTGAAATTTAATTTATTTAAACTTTTATTAATTTTATTCAATTTTTTTGGACTGAAAAGACCTACATTATGGCTGTTAGTCACTACAAACGTGTCATGCTTTATGATTTTTTCGCAACATCTGTAGGAAAAATGCACATTTACTAGTGGAACCTCAGCAGACTGTTGTGCTCCATTACTTTTGTGCTCACCTTGGCATTTGGAGTATGGGCGGGGCTTCATGCTGGAGGAGGCGTGGCTGTGGTGGGACTCGAGGGTGGGGGGGTGATGGTGGTGCCTCCGCCCGAGCCCTTTGCGCCCGCTGGACGTGCTGCCTTCTCCGGCTCTTTTCCTCCATTGTCTCTCTGTGAGTAAACGCGCTGCCTCTCGACGGGCAAAGTTTCCCAGCTGCTCCCTGTACTCTCCGTACAGCTGCAACAGGTACACACTGTTTTAAAGCCCAATAGAAAAGGAAGCATACTGCATAGAATAAATGAATAATACATCGAGTTCTAGGTACAGCTCCAGGTTGCCCAAAACCTTTTACACTGCAGCATAAATTCCTTCTCTTGGTGGTGATAGAGCTACTTCTATTTCGAGTGAACATTTTACAAGCTGTACTGAGAATTTTAATGTACAGTTTTATTTGCAGGCTGAATAAGTCAGAAAATGAAATAATAATGTCACTCACAAATATAAGATTCAGTGCAATACGCTTCAGACCAAGATGTGGAGACACTGGTTTGGTTCTTTTTAAAACGTAAATATTTACTGCTTGTGTTGTCACTGTCCTTGTCTGTTTTAATAATGGACCATGAGTCTGGAATAAAGATGAATTGAATTGAAATTGAATATTGCCACATCTGCCTTGACATTGCTTTCAGTCTGTGCCAAAGGGCTTTCAGATGAAAAGTGCAGCAGTGTTTTGTAAAAGGCCAATGCATTTAAGATTTAAGAGTTCAGAAGTCTGACAGCCATAGGATCAAAACTAGAGAAGAACCCGGATGTCCTGTGAATGCTGCAAAAACCTCTTTCCAGACGTCGGCAGCGAGACCAGTGAGAATATGTGTTGTTGTCTTTGATGTCTTTGAAGTACTTTCTTTCTTTTCTTTCTTTATCTTTATATATACAGGGGAACCCAATGAGAACACTTGGGCTCTTTTTCATTCAAGTGTATTCCTTGGAGTGTATTCCATTTTTGTGAAGCAAAACAGCTAAAAGCCCTTTCACCGGACAATTATCACGTCCTTGGGGTTGAATGATGGCACCGCTTTCACTTTATAATTTAATTTCACTTTACGGTGACAGGACAGATGTTGAACTTTGTGCCAGTTTTTGTTTCATGCGGATACGCCCAGTTACTACAGAGATATTAACCATAAATGAGTTCAACCAATCTGTAATCTGACAGTTAAACAGCAAATTCCACTACAGAATTCTGACCTGTCTCCAGCTCACCTTTTAAACTAGAGGGATTCTGGAATGTCGGAATGCCACGTGAACGCAACCTGTTTGTGCAATAAGTGACTACGAGTATGTACAGTGCTGTATATGGCCAACAATAAATAACAGTAGTGACAATTGAGATTTGAAGAATGGTCAAAACTAAATTCTGTCTGTCTGCGTGTAGAGTTTTGAGATAACAGAGTGGAGTGTGTAAGGGATACACACCAACCTGAATACCCTGGCAGACAGAAATAGACAAAATGGGCATGGAGATTGGAAAAACCCCTCCCGGAGAAGAAGCAGGGGTCTTGGAGTGAGGCCAGAGGAAGAGATCCTGAAAGAGGGGACATGCCTCATCTTCCCCTTCCGAGGATCTGAGAGCTTTACACTTAGACACACACGCACACATGCACACACACACACACACACACACACGCTCTAGGCCTGTAGTCCACTAAAGAAATTCTTGGTCGAATAAAGACATGTCCTGCCGATCGATTCGTCGATTAAAAGGGGCGTGGCAAAAGCTCTCAAAACTATTAAGTATCTCTATGTATCTGAACCAAACTGCACTCACAAGACCAAAAGCAAAAACAAGTATATATGCTGATAAAAAAAACTAGAACATGTATAAAAGTGATGTATTCATATAAAGCACCTTGAATCATAAGTTTAAGAGCTGCCTTTTTGCAGCAATACAAAAAATCCCAAATCCTCAGCGAGCGAACTCACTCAATAACTTCTTCTTTCTGCTATTGTCCCATATAAATCTTTATTAAAGCTCAAAGCAAGACTCCGCGTGATCCTGTGTTAAGAGGTTGCATTGCACTTGTTAAAACCATCGAGGCTGTAAAATACTGCAGATCTATGGCTGTACCCAACGCGGTGCAACTGAACCCTGTGGATCGCATGTGTCTGAGCGTACAGCAGAGCAAGGAGCTAAATCATAAGGAGAGGTGACTGCCTCATGTCTCATGCCAGTCTCATGTTCACACAGGAAAGAGGAGCTTGAGATAGGACTGTGAGGAGGCCCAACCAAGGACTACCACACGCACTGGCCGTAACTTACAAAATATACTGTAAATACCTGCCAGAATAGTAGCTTAGACTTTGAGCGTGTTTCCCAACCTAAAGCTTCACAATGTGCCCAGGGATAAAGAAGAGAAACTTAAGCTTGGATTATGATGAATGCGGTGTTGTTGAATTATGATTCAACTACATTTTCAGAATACTGATTTTGAGTAACTGAATTCTGGTACAGTCATTTGGTTGTATTTAGAAGACAGTTACTTACCTAAAATCAAAAGAATACATTGCGATATTTGACCATGCAATTGAGGCTTTGAACTGCACAGTATTAGACAGGGTTAAGGTACATTTATTGTCCCTGTAGGAAACTCTGTTCTTTGTATTTGACCCAATGCTGTTGGTGCCTGGGGAACCATCACCAGATGTTTGAGCTTGGCTTGATCACAACCACCTTAGTTGGAGGATTTTACCTATTGTGCATGTTTTGTTTGATGGGTTTTGATATCCTAGAATTGAACAATACATGTGCATGTTGTTCATTATGAACTGTATTCTTGAAGGACAATGCCAGTGATCTGCAAGACACGAGTTGCTGCAGGACCATGCCAGAATGCCTGAGACCGTCATTATAATAAATGAGTGAACACAGAGAGCAGGTGTCTAGCAGTTGCACCATGAAACGTTTTGATACCTCTAAATCATCATGTTGTCTATTTTAAACCGTGTTAAATGCCACAAGCCACAAACCCTTATTGAAAACAATGCCAGACCAGTGCTGCTTACGAGCACTAAAGCAGCGAGGAGAAGTTTGTTTATCCCATACTTAAACACAAAATGGGCCAGGACTACAGCGACAAGGTGTGAAAACCCAAACATGCAAAACGTTGGTGTAAAAGCTGTTACAACACTCTGAAGAAATCTTACACTTAAATGTTTTGTTAATAATATTCAAGTCAAAGAGGAAATCTACCATGTATTGATGCTACAGTGCTCTATATTTCTAAAGCATTTTTGTGAATTTGCTCTCACAATCCAGCAGGGTCACAGTGAAAACACATTCTGTGGTTCAGTATGAAGGCACTGAATTTAATGTTTTCTTCTTCCCACTCCTTTTCAAGCTTAAATAAGAAAAAAATATGTGAAATGTGCATAAAGTGTACTGGATACATGTATGACTGACGACTTCTGTTCATTAATCTGCTTGAAATAAATACAAAAAAATAAACTGAATCAGATTGCCAAACCATCAGGAAAATTGTTACGCCCATAGAAAGTAAATATGAACAATAATACAACAAGTCATATACTTCCAATTTATACTTATAATACAGCACAATAAAAACTACAAAGACTAAAAATAACAACTCAACAACAACAAACCCAAGTAATTTTCCCTTAGTAACCACTCAAGTTTAACAACATTGCCCCCAAATTCATCAGTTTTGTGAGGAGCTTTCCCCATTCAAAATATAATATTTTAATTTTTAGGTCAATGGCGGACTGTCGCCGTAGCTTGAAACCCATGAATAAAATGTTTAAAAGCTATAAACAGGAAAGGCCTATTGTCTCTTTAAATCCAGATCAAATTAACTGTGTATTTCCAGGTGCGGTCTTTACCTGCTCTTCGTCAGATGCCCTGGACATGTCCTTTAGTGCAGTGAGCCTGTTTTCTGTCCCACATAAGACTTACAGTGGACTACACATTAACACCAAAGCCCCATCCATCAACTACATCAAACAAACACAGCCTCAAAACCAGAGACGGCAACATCAGAGACACTGCCCTAAACACCATGCTACGCTTTTGTCTGCTACGTAGTTATAATCTATTTAAATGACGATATTGATCTAAAACAATTTATTAAAAGAAACATGTCTGATGACTTCCAGTTCTGCAAAGATTCAAACTGGTCACTCTCTGGTTCCTGGGTGAATCCTCAGCTCACTACCCCACTGCTGCTCAAATTTTGGTTAATCTACAGCTCTCTGTATTTATAACTAAAGAAAAAACACAGAGATTTCCTCGCCAACACGTCCAATGATGCCAAAGGAATGACTCTTTGGGCTTTTTGTGTAGCGCTGATCTTGTAAACTTTGATGAAACAGCTACAAGATGGATACGCTAGGTATATAGATAGGTATTGCTTTACTGTGTAATATTTCAGGCAAAACAATAACATCTCCACGGAGACGAGTAAATTCCTCCACTGGAAAAATTGCATAGTACATTTTTTAAGGTCCTGTATTACACAAAATTGACTCTTGTGAGCTTTAAGCCATGTTAGAATGTTCTTAACTCATCAAAAACAGACCTGGAGTTGTGTTTCGTTTCATTCACACATGTTTGAGTAACACTTTATTATTAGTCTGTCTAGATCTCCAAAGCTCAAAATGCTCTGTTCCACCTTGTGATGTCATGAAGTGGTAGTTTTCACGTCAACAGCTACCTTTTACCTTTTGTTAAGTAGAGTTTGGAAATTCCAGGTCTGAAATCATCCAAATGATTCTAGTGAAAATGTGTGGAGCTGTTTTACCACATGACATCACAACGTGAAACAGAGTGTTTTCTGTTTGAGAGAAGAACTCAGCCTAAATATGCAGAGTTTGTGTGTTAAACGTGTGAATGAAATGTATGTTTTTAATGAGGAAACAACATTATAACATAAATCAGAAAATAGTGTAATATGGGCCCTTTAAACTGTGGGGCCCTTTGTGCAGTGAAGCAGTGACAGCGTGAGATATCTGTGCTCATTCTTCACCACAGTGTTTACATGTGTCACAAAACAGCCTTGTACTTTAACAGCTGCATTCTAACTGTGACATCAACACTCTTGTTTATGTTAACGTTCTCATGCTTTTGGACAAGTGGCATGTTGAACCCCCCACTACATATGACCTTTATGGTAAAAAGAATAGGCTGCTGCCCCCTTTGTCATGTAGTTTCAGTTCATGTCTAATGTGGCTATAAAAACTACAGGTCGGTGATGCTTTATAAAAAAGAACATTATCTTCAGATCCAAGAATGCATTAAGTAAAATACATTTAATAATCACTTGTTTCCAGCACATTTAAACATGTTCTGCTCCAAATGAGATCTCCAAGTACACATTGTTTTATATTATATTTGTATTCAACCACAAAGCCATGAATAAACACTGAAACTTATATTTGCCAAGCTGAAGAAGCTCTATAATGCATATGAAACAAGCAATGTATATCACAATGCATATAACAACTCTCTAGAACAGTGTTTCTCAAACTGTGGTACACGTGCCACTGGTGGTAAGCAGAACCTTTTGCCTTTTTAGCATTTGTATTATTTAGAAACAAATCCTTGAATGTTTTTGTTCTCCTTTGGGTTCATTTTAATTTGACCTTATCCATGGTTTAGTCTCATCTTGGACTATCTGTAGTCCTAGGCCTGATAGAGTCCGAGTTTAGATCTGGCGGCATTCGCAAAGCCAAATATCATCTTAGGTGGTGTGGAAAGTTTGAGAGCATACCCGGAGTTGTGTTTTGTTTCATTCACACGTGTTTGAGTAATACTTTATTATTAGTCTGTCTGCATCTCCAAAGGTCATAAAGCGGTAGTTTTCACATTAACGGCTGCCTTTTACCTTTTATTTAGTAGAGTTTGGCAATTCCAGGTCTGAAATCATCCAAATGATTCTAGTGAAGGTGTATGGAGTTTAAAAACACAGTGGAGCACTTTCTGTATTACCACAGTACAAAGTTTGAGAACCACTGCACCAGAATATTATAGTCATTTTACAATTGCACAGTAGGAAGGGATGCAAACTGGAGGCTTTTAAATTTCAAAGCTACAAAATGAAGGAACTATTGTATTAGAACATTAGATTACATTTATTTATTGTTATTGTCAGGTAAAAAAACAACAAAATCCAGTTTAGCAACTCCCACATCAAGCAGCAGTGTGTAACAAATATAAAGCACTGTACAGACACGGGCAGTCTACATACAATGCACTGAGTCAGAGAGCAGGGCTGTCGAAGCAGAGGTTGAAGGGCAGTGTGACTTTGAGAGTTAATTAAAACATAATGGCACATTCCGGGGCCTCCTCTGAGAAAGGCCCCGTGCTGCATATTCATGACTTTATGTTCATGTTTGTGACTCACACACGACAGTTTAAATCTATGAAGGACCAGCCTCATTTAGAACTACATACAGTTTAGACCAGGTTTAGGTCAGTTAGACCTGGTTTATTTTTAGTTTAAGAAAGTTATAGAGTGTAGCTCTTGGCCCTTGTACTTATAAAGCCAATGACGGTACACTTTAGCTAGAGCTGAAACGAATTGAATTGAGAAATCGCAACTAATCGATTACTAAAACCATTTACTAATCAAATAATCCATAATCGCGTAATCGACTATACAAAGACTCCAAATCATGTCATGTGCTGAGAGCAGTTTACCTGGCCAGCCAGAATCACACACTTTGGCAAGTGGGTCTGGAACCGCATCCTGTCTCCGATTCCAGACGGATTAACCAATCAGAGAGACACATGTCAAAACAAACATGGCGGCTTATACATGTAAAAGAAACTGAGAAACAGCTCAGATTTCTACAGAATTGACAATCTGCGCCAATCTTTTATTTATCTCAGGTAAAAAAAAAAAAAGTTCTATATTTCGTTCTGAATGATACGACAATTTTAGAAAGATGACAAATTAGCGGCTGTGGTTGGATCGTCCCAAGTTAGGATGGTGGATTTTCAGGCTCCATGGTCCGATTCCAGACTCTTCTGCATTCAAACAGAATGTAGAAGGGACTGGCTGGTCAGGCAAGAGAGAAGTGGTGTTATGACTAATGACATATGACATATGACAAGAATGACATCAGAAAAACATGTAGATGATTAACCAGTTTTATCTTTAACTTCTTGGTCGAATTCCATTAACAACTAAAACAACTACAACTAATCGACTAAATGAAAGACTAATCGCTCGATGAATGGATTAGCAAAATAATCACTAGTTGCGGACCTACTTTATAGTCGAGGAAATTTGTCCTCTGCATTTGACCCATCCCTCAATGGGCGTCACAGTGCCATGCCTGGGGACCCAACTCCAGTTGGTCAGGACTGTCTTGGCTGAAGGATTTTAACTTTAGTGAAACTCCACTGACTAACTCCACTATCCACTCAGCCACATCCAGCCACTGTGGGTTTATACTTGTAAAAAATTGAAGAACCACTGGCCCCTACACTTTTATACTAACTCATTCTATTGTTTTAGTTATTTGATCATTCATAAAATATATATGCATTGACAATTTGTATTTTTTAACTTGCAATCTCTGTTCAGCACCAGGGTCGGCTAGTGCCAACTTTAAATGCCTTGTATAAAGTTATTTAATTTCAATGAAGACAAAAAAATATACGAGTGTGCAGAGAGGCCCTGAAACAATACCCCCCGTCCCAGCCGCACCACACAAGTTAATGATAAAATCGGACCCGTTCATTGACAGATAGATCAGAAGATTACCCCCCTCTCCCCTCTCCCTCGCTCTCTCCCTCCCCCATGACCTCCCCTCCCCACCCCCCTCACCCCTGACACACGCTCACATTCCACAGGCCATGTTGCTGTATGCATTTACTAATTAACCGGCGCAATAACAATTCCACGCCAGGTCTAAACGAGGAGCAAGCTGTCAACTTCTAATTAAGGCACGTTGTAGCTGCAGCAACAACACAAAGCTCCCATGTATTATGTATGAGACACTTCAGAGTTAAGGCAGTGTGGTCTGGACAAGCGCAAAATACATGTGCGAAAAGCAAGTTATGTTAAGAACAAGGGTATCACAATAAAACAACAATCAACAAAAGAAAAGGCATTTTCAGCAGCGTTATCATAATAAATAATAATAATTGTGCATGGCATTAATAAAGGGACAAGATCTCATGCAGCAAGATCAAAATGCCACAAGAATATAAACGAGAATTATCGTTTAATATTAATGTTCCTTTTTTCTTTTGCCACCAATCTGCCACCAATGCAGATTAGGATACATTAGGCAATTGAAGAGTGCAATCATTATCATGGAATAAGCATTAGAGCCAATGCTTTTACTGAAAGTATGTTATGTTTCATTTCATTTTTTCATTTATTTATTTCAAGCTGATTAATGAACACATGTATCCAGTACACATTTCACATTTTTCTTATTTGAGCTCGAAAAGGAGTGGGAAGATGCAAAGTAATAAAAAGCACACTAATAAAACAATTGTGAACAAAATGAGTTAATTAATATAGCACTTTTTGTTCTGTATTCATTCTCTCCTCACATAGTAGTAAGCCAGTTCACTAGCCACAGCTGCCCTGGGGGCTAACTGTCATAGATGTGGCAGCTAATCTGCGTCAACAGCCTCTCCGACCATTTTAAATTACTGTTGTAACTCTGCAGTTTCCCCATTGTGGGACAAGTTAAGGTTCTCTTCTCTAATCTCACCTCAATCACTCATTTACTCTACACGTTCATACATAGTGAAGGTGGCTGAAGTGTCTTGCGTAAGGACACAGCAACTGTAGGCAGTAGGCACTGTCTGGAGCTACCACATAAACGACTGCCTCCCAACCTTAGTTTAATGTAAATAAAATTAAAACTTACCAAAAACTGATCAATGTTAAGAACAGTTTCTGAGGTGTTGATTCGCTCCATCATATTCATCATCCTCAAGGTTGTTCTGTGTGCCTAACTTTTCTTTATTTCTGCCTAATATAATGACATTCCTTTTGTGGAAATCATTCTGTATTGTCTGACATAGCTGAACGACTAAATTATTCAACTAAAGAAGACAAGATGAATATGTCTAATCTGTGCGTCCTCTCCGTCCTTGGCACTGTCTCCTGCTGTACCTGGCCTCCATCAGACCTCTAATGGACAGGTATGGGGCAGATATGGGCTGGGCAGCTGGCACACTCACGCCCCTCCAGAGGTTAATACAGACACTTGGGCCTCGACAATGAAGTGTCAGCAGCTCTTAATACAGAAAGCCAGATCCTCCGGTGCAGCAGATTCCAGCAGGATCATAAACGATAGCAGCGGTGTACAGGATACGCGGTGAAAATAATACCTGTTGACTGAGAGGGCGCTGTAACCTTTAAGACTGTTTGGGGTCATGTCGAGTGGCGGAGTGGTGCTTCAGTCGACAGTGTGTTTTCATTGTGTGTGTGTTTGTCTCTCCAGCAGTGGCAGTCCCATTATCGTAAAGATGCACTATGTAACACTTTCCTGGTTGATGGTTGCCTACCTGCTTGTATCCATTGAGATGCTATTGCTTTGCTTGGAATGTTCCACAGTATGGCATTAAACTTTTCTATGAAGACATTTTTATATAGTCAAACTGTCACTCAAAGTGCCTTACATCAAGTGTCTTGCCCAAGGACACAATGACAGTATTCATCTGTGGGAGCTGGAATCGCAGAGCCAATCTGTGGGTCAGTGGATCTGATCACTCAACCAATGATGTTTACTTCGAGAGCGGGATTCGAACCTCCAACCTTCGAGGGTGATGCCACTATGCCACTTATGCCAATATCTAGACCCATAAATTTTTGCTGTTCAGTTCACATCTTCTCAAGGTGTTCAAGGCAAAAGTAAATGGGTAAATGGGGAAAAATATCTCACAAAACCATTTTTCACTCATCTTAATCTTATCTAACGAGATCTTGTGGTATGACATCTTGTCCTATCGCCAATAACAAAATGAGCAAAATAACAAAATGCTCATTGTTTTGACTTGAACATATAAAAGTAACTGTACTGATTAGGGCTCAACGATTTGGGAAAAATATCGAATTGCAATTTTTCCGACAAGCATAAATAAATAAATATAATATATATTTATAAATATAAACTGACAAACTAATATGAGAATCACATTTCAGAACATGTTTGTGCAGATCTAAACTACAGGGTTAGCAGCTTTTATGCAGAATAAGACAGGATATTTTGTTTGTGGAGGAAATTATGCTACTTAAAACTTTAAAATGGCGGCCTTTTGTGATTTCGATTCTATTTCAGTCTGTATTGATTGTATTGACCAGCACCGACAAGGCTGCTGAAAGATTAACTAGAGACATTGACTTTGCAAACGACACGTATACTCCACAAATGGGATGAGATTTAAAAAAAAACCAAAAAACATAAAAATAATTTGTGCCACCATAGTTGCAATATTATCTGTGAAAATAAAACTGTTCTTTCAGTTTTCATTTTTTCTCAAAGTCAAGGTCGAATCTATATTTAAATCCTATTTCAATACATAAATCAAAATCATTAGGCCAAACATAAAGTAAAAACTACTGCAGTGTGATAATTAAAATGGTACAAGTAAAAGTGTGTGTTTTTTTGTGTGTGTTCTGTATATCAGGGCACCTTATCCACCATCTGCAGAGTGGCTGGTTGCAGTCTTCAATCTTTTAAGTGCTGTGTAAGAAATGAACTGGCTCTTGCTCCTACTGCCCCTCGCCTCCGAGACCAAACACATATCATGGTAGAAAGGTAGATGTACTTGCCTACTTCCAGGTCTCAACAACTGCTCTCAAAACTAGTATGTATCTCTATGTAGCTGAACCACACTACACTCAGAAGACTATAACTGCATGGGAGTTCATGCAAAAACAACTATTTATGCAGAAAAAGCGTATTTGTATAAAGATCTGCCTTTTTACATATAAATTCCGAAACATACCAGATTCTCAGCTAACTCACTCAATGACTAACTTCTCCTGTTGTCTCATATAAATCCTTATAATGTAAATAAAATTATTAATACAGATTTTGGTTGACTAAAACACAACACAATTAATTCATTTAGAACTGCAATATTTTTTACTATTAACATCTTACAGTCCACATTTTTAAACACATATATAGGACCATTACCATTTGCAGACTAAGAATCACATGCATTTCAGAACTAGACGTCAACACTACAAGGTCAACAGCTTTTGTACTAAGACAGGATAATTACAGCTGGTTTCCACCATTCAAATTGCATTTCTGATCAGGTTGTGATTAACCTTTCAGCCAGTCGTCATCATTACATATTATATGCAGTAGATATACCAACAAAGAAACGTATATGAATCAGGTTGTGTGGTACTTGTGGATACTTGGAGTCCTTGCAGTACACACACAAGGCACATTATTCATGCGTTTGTCAGAGAAACAACTGTGCTCATTCGCCATAGTCTGATTTTAATTAAATTTCACTGATTACATACAACACATGCTCCACTGTATAAGACCAAGGACTAAGACTCAAGCTGCCATAGACTGTGCAAACATCCACTTGGGGGGTAGGACTCTGCTGTAGATTCTCAGTGAGGCTTTAAAGGTCCATATTACGCTATTCTCTGATCTATGTTATGATGTTGTTTCCTCATCACAAACAGACCTGGAGTTGTGTTTTGTTTCATTCACACATGTTTAACACACAAACCCTGCATACAGTATTCAGGCTGAGTTCAGAAAACACTCTGTTCCACCTTGTGATGTCATGTGGTAATACAGGAAGTGCTCCAGTGTGTTTTTAAACTTCATACACCTTCACTAGAATCATTTGAATGATTTCAGGCCTGGAATTGCCGATCTCTTCTGAACTAAAGGTAAAAGGAGCTGTTAACTTGAAAACTACCGCTTCATGACATCACAAGGTGGAACAGAGCATTTTGAGATTTGAGTAACCCTTTATTATTAGTCTGTCTACATCTCCAAACATGTGTGAATGAAACAAAACACAACTCCAAAAACATGTGGAAGGAAACAAAACACAACTCCAGGTATGTTTTTGATGAGGTAACAGCATTATAACATGGCTTAAAGCTCACAAGAGTCAATTTTGCGTAATATAGGACCTTTAAAATGTATGTACCCATTTTTTAAGTAAAATTTGTTTTGCCCCTGTACAAATTTAATGTAAAAGCATCTCTTAGCCTACATCGATTCAAAGTATTTTTATCATCTGCAAACATGGTAGTAAGGCTGATGTGCTCTTAGCATGCTAGTTGTTTTTCGCAATATAAAGCTGGGTAAACTGATTTGTGAATAGTTAGTATAGGAATGCCTTCAAAAAGTTGAGAATAACTGTTAAAATGAGCTAGTTCTGTGCTTTGTGTAAATATGGTCAACAGCCTCCTTTTATTTTGCAATATCTTATATCAATATGCAGCTATGTAACACTGCAAAACTGAGAACCACATAGAAGTTCACAGTGTGATACAACTCACAATACATGACCAACAATTCATGAAATGGCTATTCGCAAATCACTATTTTTGATTGCATATTTTTTATGGGATCCTCCTGGAAGAGCTGGAGGAAGTGTGTGTGGAGAGGGACGTATGGGTTTCCCTGCTCAAACTGCTGCCTCCGTGACCCGGCCCCAGATAAAGCGGAAGAAAGTGGATGGATTTTTATGTAGCTTAGTGATTAGGCCCCCGCTGTATTTTCCAACAAAAAACAGTATATCTATATATCAATTAGTGACGTTACTCTGGTTATTTGCCTTTTACTTTCCTACGCTTCCCAGGCTCACACTCTTGTACTCTCCCCCTAATCTCCCCTTTGAGTGACCCCTTCCTGCAGCCTTTAACCTTTTTGCCTCTCTCTCTGCCCTAAAGTGTTCCCTGCTCTCGCCATGCACCCCTTGTCCCCGTCCATCCAACCCCCTCCACTCCCACCGCCAGCGAAACCTAAACTCACGACAAATATAGCCCCAGTGTGACCCAATGATCACTGACACACTTCTACACACCTCGCTCTCACTCTGGACCACCTTCCTTCAGTAAACCTGCTCCTACATATAGTTAAAGATGTCACAATGTCGCGTTTTTGTGTTGCAAGAAGAAATATCAAGATTTTTGATTATTCAAAATCATTGACCCCATGACCAAACTGTGAAATCCTTCATTCACTTAATGTTTATATCGTGATTTATGGACATTATAGCGAAATTAAAATACCAGGATCACATAGAGCGGGTTAATACGAACATTTTAAGGCTAAAATGACGAGCCTGATAGCAGCAGTTACAGAGAGAGGGGCGACAGTTTTTCAGTAGAAAGTGAATTGGAGCCAGAGCGTCCATGCTCACTTCCTATTTGGAACGCGGCAGCTAGCAGGTTAGCTATGTCCATTTATATATACCGTCCGTGATCAAAACATTTTCTGAATGAGAAAGTCAAGTTCGTTGACATTAACAGACACTTTACTTCTAGGTTTACTATATTGGAGTAGTGATTTAATAGAAATGATTTATTTTTTGCGTCTTACAATTAAAATAATTTAGTCTTTTTGATTATATTGTCACCTGAATAATCACATTTATCGATTAACCAAATAATCTCTCCATCCCTACATACAGTGCACATACTTTTCTTCCTTCAAGGCGCTCATAGCACTTTACATCAAGGAACCACTCACTTATTCACACACGCATTGACACACAGACACTGGGGCCAAAGGAAATTAAGAGTCTTGCCCAATGACGCAAAAACAATATTCATCTAGGGAAGCTGGAATCACACCGGCAACGTGTGTGCCAGGGGATCTGACGTTTTGCCAGCAATGTCAGGGGTGGGATTCAAACCGCCAACCTGAGCTGCTGCCGATCCTGTTGACCTTATTCACCCATTTTTGCCGTAAATGCTACTAAACCGCAAGAGAAATTTTTTGCCACTAAAATCTGATATAAATTAGGTTAATTTGTGTAAAACGTTCTATAGTCACGTGACCAAGTCAACACTTCTTCAATTCTCTGGGAAGCTTTAAAACGGCTCTGTAGTCCCTATAGAACTTATTTGCTGTTGAGATCCGAATGACGATGGCGGTGCCCACAGCAACTTCCCGAATAAGGTCCATACAATTAAAAATATAGAATTTTTATATTCTTGTGTCAGTAATTTTGACAAACCTAAAATTTTTATGTTTTTTTCTCAAAATCGTCTCGACATTTTGGCAAAGGCAAATTATCGACCCTCCTTCAATGCGCTAACACAGTGCTCGGCTTGTTACTATTGATGTAGCAGCTAATAGCTTAATTACTACACGCAGTCCACACTGTAATTAGAAAGCCACATCAAGTGACTGCAATATCAGATGGAGTTTAATGGCTTAATCGTCTACGTCCCCGTCATTCCTGTCTGCAAACATTTGGCAGGTAACGCACTCCCTTTCAGTGGCCTGTAACATTGGAGACTTCTGAGATCGGTGTCACTGCTGTTGACATTCTTTGAGATCAAAAATCATCTCCTTACGCAACTGCACTTTTCCAGGATCAGGAGAACAAACGGTCTCCAAGGAGGGAGCAATATCAACACTGCTCAGATGCAATGAGGATATGTTTACATGCACACCAAAAATCTGACTGTTATCTGATTTCTGGAGTTACCAGATTACTGAAATGTCAACAGTTACACCTGATACAGTGCAATCCCTCATTCGTTCAGGCGTGTTTTATGTAGAATGTAAAAGTTTCAACCATAGACAGTATAAAGAAGTGGACTAAGTGAGTGTGACGTCACCCGTAACGTTCGGCTCCAGTCAAATGTAGCTCAGCGAGGCTGGACGTTATGGGGCGAATTTGGAGCCAGGATCCATATTTTGAATTCCAACCGCGAGTATCATAACAACCAAAGAGCCAATCTGGAGCGAAGCTGTGGAAGGTAACGCTCCTTCGTGCCCGCAATGCTGGTTAGCAGGGAGCGGGCACTTAGCACCGCTGTCAATCAAACCTGTTGCTAAGGCTAGCAGGGGCGAATTCAGGGAAAGAAGGCCGCTGTTCATATCTTGAGTTACGGACACAATAATGAAATTAAAATACCAGGATCACGTAGAGCGGGTCAATACGAACATTTTAAGACCAAAATGACGAGTCTGACAGCAGCAGAGAGAGAGAGAGAATGTAAAGTGAAATGTCGATGGAGCCGGAAGTGCAGCCCATGATCACTTCCTATTTGGAACACAGCGGCTAGCGGGTTAGCTATGTCCATTTATATATGTATATATACAGTCTATGGTTTCAACAGGTCATCTTAACACTGTATCCAGATGTCCACCATATGCAGATGTCTGTGTAATCCCTCAGTCGTCCAGGTATGATCAAAATATAAAAAGCAAGCAAGCAAAATATAAAATCTGTCAACAAACGTTTAGGAGTGAAGATGTTTCGCTGCTCATCCAAGCCACTTCTTCAGTTCTGGTCAAATCACTGGTGGACACTGCCTTATATCTATCTGAAGGGAGGAGCTAACTACACTGAAGCTAAAAACACCTATTGTTTACAGTTTCTGTTTGTAGGCTAGGTCTATTGAGCTACAGTAAGTGTGCACTGTGCCTGAGTCATACTTAGCATAATCATTCAGGCCCCTAATGGGCCCTTGATGGCTGCTTTCACGCCTATTAGCAACCTAGCTAGCCCTATTGTTTTCATTGTTTTGATTTGGGTCTGAGGATGGAGTTATATCTCCCATCTATTTGTCTGTCTATCTGTCTGTCATCTATAACCCCATCCTGAGCAGCGAAACGTCTTCACTCCTACAACTTTTTGTCCAGCTGACAGATTTTATATTTTGCTTTTCCTATGCACCATATGCAGAGTTAAAGTGAGCAAATCTTTCTGTAGCATGTGACAGGCGAAACATTGTCCTCCTCCTTCATCTTGGAATTAAAAATATTGTATCATTTTCTACATAAGTATAACAATAACCTTTTTTAAATAAACAGTTTAAATGTGGCGTAGTTCCTCCATCATCCAAATGTTCCATAGTAAAAAGACTTAACACGATATCATCAATCCAAGAGCCACTGAACCACCACAGCGTTCTCCTAACAAGATCTACTAAATTATTATTATTACTACTCCAAGCAGCACATTCAAAAGCAAAATAGGATTGACTTTTGAGTAGCCTTTAGCGTTCAGAGACCTAAAAGATTATTATCAGTTCCTTTTTGTGAGCATAAACCACTGAAGTCGACAGCTGTGCGCGGCCGCTCTGCAGAAGTGTGTCTGTCAGAGCAGAGCCCATGGAGGCTGCTTCCTCCTCGCTAAGGTCATAGGTCAAGAGCCAGAGTGTGACTTGGAAGTAATTAACACAGGTTTACAAACCTACCAACATTCATTTGGCCATTAGCGGGTCAAACATGTCTGCAGTCTGGTTCTGAACCGTCTACAGAGAAACAAGGTGTTTTCATATGTGTTAGTGCACCTCCTCCAAATCCAATTAAAATGTGTTAAGTGGTTTAAAATAAGATGGACCAAAGTGCTGCTTATATTTAAAATCACTGCTGTCTCAATGAAATCATGAAAGTATATCACTGCACATTATTAATCTGTCTTATAATAAGACATTTTATAAATACAGTTCTGTTCAAAGAGACTAAAAGACGCCACACAGAAGTAAACGAACATGTAACAAAATAAGACAAAATCAGACTGTATCAAAAGCTGAGCATAAATTATAATTATTTCAACTCTTTATAAGTCATAGCCTGAATGACCATAAGTAAAAATACCCAATAGTAGATTACGAAGACATTTAGTCCTACTTAAGACAGTTCAATTTTAGTTTATAGAGCTTTAACAATTTCAGTTTAAAATGTCTGCTTTTTATATGGCAGTGTATTCTTATATGGAGATAGAATCAATTCGTAATAGGCAATGAAACTACTAACTTCTAAAAAGCTTAAAGTGACCAGCTAGTAAAAGACGTTAATGTCTAGAAACAAATATAAACAAGAACTAACCAGAACCTTTCAAACGCTTGAATAGAGCAGAGCCAATTCGGCACACCATTCACTTTACTAATTTACTTAATAATAATAACATAAAGCGCTGATGGTACTGAGCAGTAAATAAATTATATTACAGGATCTATTCACAGCTCCACATAAAGTGCTTAAATCCTCCGAGGCTCTGATTTCCACTCACAGGCAAACATGGACCATCACACGATCACACGGACCATCACAGCTTTTACACCTACGTAGGCCTGATACGTTAAGCCTGCAGATATCATGATGCATCACATTTCATATTTATATCAAACTTATCCTCCTATTAGAGACCTGTGTGTTGGGTCAGGGCACGGCTGATACCAGATGAGCTGTTGCGCCAAAGAAAAGACAGTATTTGGCTTCCTCAGTATCTCCTGATAGAGGTGGATGATATTCATAGGTTCATAGGTGACATTTTGAGGATATTTAACCATTCAGCATATGTAATATTTTGTTTCGAATTGTTAATTTTGTTGGTTAATTGCTATGGCAACCGTGCTAATTTTCAGCATTCTAGAGCACACGGATATTGTTTACAGCAAGATAATATCATCGAGTGTCGCGTCTATATAGTACGTCTATATTAAATCTGTATTCTATTACGTGGAACTGTTCTGGAGGCCGGTACACCACCTGCTTGCCTCCATGGATAAGTTATTGCTTTACCTGGAATGTTCCGTAGTATGGCATTAAACCTATCGATCTTGTATTTATTCATTTACAGGTGTTTTATTGCTAAATCTGGAAGAGCATGTGTTGTTCTAATAGTTGTTTTCATTCATTTTTATTGCATTACTTTGGCCTGAAATATAGAACTAAACCATGAAAAAAGTTCTAGACTTACACTTACTAAGTCCAGTTGATTTCGTTCTCCATTAAGCATTTAGTAGTTTTTTTATAGACCATCTTATTGAATGAAAATGAATATTGCCGCCCTGCAGTCGTAGACATCAAGTCGGTGGCCTAATGCAGTGAACATTCGGTCTTAGCTGATCATTTAAACAGATGAAGCCGGGGATACGGTGACATGACTTCATTACAACCTCTAACCTGTCTGCTCAGGTTTCCTCTATATACTGTAGGTATTTATATCATTCACCAATACACACAAACACAAGCCACTTAACAAGGCTCAGCGGTATGTCTTATAAGTATAGCCTAACTTTCCATATTATAAGCTGCAAAGGCAACGACAATGTTGATCTTAATATGCAATTCTTAAAATACATACAGTTTATAATAGGAATACATAAAGGTGTACTATGTAACTTTTCTGGCGGTGGTTCTGCCACTTGCTTGTCCCAATAGAGTTGTTATTTCTTTACTTGGAACGTCCCACAATATGGCATTAAACTTGAGTTTGTTCGATTACAGATGTTTCTCTTGCTAAAAATACCTTGGAAAAACACGCATTCTTACTGTGAGCAGGGGCGCCTCTGACCTGTAATTTGGCCTGGAGGCATCCCTGCTTGCCTACATAAAGATAGTTTAAAGCCAGACTGTGGAACATTCCAGGCAAAGGAATAACATCTCCATGGAGACAACAACGTGGCGGACCCTCAACCAGAAAAGGTACATAGTGCTTCTTTAAGGATACAGAGCACCAAGCTAGATTAGAACAAGATTATAGAGAAGGCCTATGAAATGTTCAACTTTAAAAGGTTGAATTAAAAGTAATTTATGAGAAAACGAGAGCGAGAAGTTGGCATGAGTAGTAACAAAAGATGGTTGGGATAACTGCACCGGTACAAAATTTGAAAAGCGGGTGTTTTGAGGGGACATGTGACATCAAACGGAGCACATTTTCGGACACACAGGTAAAGCAAGATCAGGTAAGACCTACCAGGGTCTGTTGGTATCTCAGAGCCTTCCTTTGCGACGCATCTGCAGCCATTGACACGCTGTCACTGATCCAAAAATAACTTCGCCGGACACCCCAACATTTCCAGTGGTGCGAGGAAAACCATATGCACCAACTCCCTCTTGCATACACTGAACACCAGGTCGAATAAACAACACCAGGAAGAATCTGACCTCACGAAAGCATTCTTGAAGATACAGAGCTGAGAAGAAAGATAGTAAATGACTTTTGTATATTTGTCCAGACGATCCAGAAGCCGACGCACCTATAGATTCAGCGGTCAAGAAAATCAGACAGCGCAACACAGCAAAGCCATCCGATGTGGCAGTGAAGGGCGCAATGCTTTCCTTTATTAGAACTGCAGACACCTAATAACATACACACACAAGGGTCGTTGCCCCTAGCAGCACCCAGCCTGCCAGCCGCCCATTAGACCGGTGTGTGCGGGTCTGCTGTTCTGTTTAGACACTAGGGTGAAGGGGGTGAGGTGGGGTTGGAAGGGCACCCCCCATAGGGCTGTCCCATGCAACGTGAGCAAGGAAGGTGCACACGACACCCCCCTGACAGCTCGCACCTAATCACCCAATGATGCAAGGCAATCCCCGCTCACATGCTGTGGTGGGCCGCTCCCAAGACCAAAGAGTGTCATCTGAAAGACTTTACACCCCTACTGTCCATTTTGCAGCGTCAGGAAATCTTGGTTTGGATTTGATTCAAAACTATTTCTGAATTAATTATATTAGTGATGGATTCATTGGGTTTGATAGTCTGCGGCTTTGTAGAAAAAGCCGGTAAACACACGAAAACACTAATAATAAAACTTCCTATTCCCAAACATAAACAGTTTCTACAGTATAATTCCTATGCCAGTGTTTTTGACATCATTAGAATATCCTTTAATATGGCAGACTTAAAGCTACAGTATGTAACTTTCTGGAGGTGGCACATCACATGGAAATAGAATGTTAACACTATACTTTGGATCATTCTCGTGCCATACTGTGGAAGATTATAGCCAAAGGAACAATATTTCCATGGAAACAAGCATGACCCTCCTCCTGGCCAAAAAAAAGTCAGGTTTGTGGAGAGGCAAGCCCGCTTTTTTGTGTCTGTGGCTCTAATATAATTTTTTTAAATTTATTTTTTATTCAGGAATTTAAGTTTCTCAACCGTCTCAAATGTATTAATCTTTTGTCTCTCACTGCCAATTGATTATTTTTTTCTGTATAATTTTTGTTTTGTCTTTTATTTCTATGCAAATCCAAGACAAATAGTTGTTAAATGATTTGATAGTTTTGACACGTTGATGAGACGGGCCACTACTATGTCACCCACACAGAGCCGCTCAGAGCCCCATAACTCCTCCCTGCTTTGTGGCCCACACGCCAGCACATAACAGCTTAATCTCAGGGCGCACCAGAGGCCAACGTGGGACTGTGTGTGTGTGTACGTGTGCGTCTGTGTGTGTGTGTGTGTACGTGTGCGTGTGAGTCTATGTGAGTCAGGGCAGAATGACTGAGGACAGCTGTTAGCTTGGCCCTATCTGATACACTGCAACCATTATCACCGAGCACCGCCAGTGTGCCAGATACAGGGTAGTATCCAAGAGGCAGCACGGAGACCTGAGAAGAGGAGTGGATGGGTTAAACTAAACCTGTGAATATCGTAGAAAATCAGGACAGCAGGCACGGCAAGGGAAGTTTATTTGTATAGCACAATTCGTACACAAAGTAATGCAAAGTGCTTTACAGAATAAGAAAGACGTTAACATCACAATGCGATAAATCAAAACATAAATAATCGTAAATAATCATCATAAAATTAACATTCAAAGAGAAGAATGCAGAATAAAAACCTTTCAGTCATATGCACAGCTAAACAGAACCATTTTGAGCCTGGATTTAAACATTGTCAGAGGCCTGTCTCACGTCTTCAGGAAGACTAGTCCAGGTTTTAGCTGCATAAAACTGAAACACTGATTCCCCATGTTTAGTCCTGGTTTAGTCCTGATTTAGTCCTGGTTTAGTCCTGACTCTGGGCACCAGAAGGAGGCCGGTCCCTGAAGTCCTCAGAGTGTGAGATGGTTCATATGGCACTAACATGTCGGAGAGCACAAATAAAACAAAAAGGGGCAATGAATAAAGGGGACGTTTCTCCAAATGGAGATAAATGTTAGTTTTACACTGCTATTATGTACAGAAAGTATATAAAATGCGCTAAACAATTAAAGTTGGATTAGATTGAAATAAATAAACATCACATCAAATAGTGGCTGTTGACTGTTTTTCAGATAACAGATCAGAACATTCTACAGACCAATATTTTTTATACAAATGGACAACAACTAAAATGAATATTATTAAAATGCACAACTGTGTTATAATAATACAGTAATAAACAGAGTTCTAGGGTCTAATCACTAATAGAAATGATCAGGTTAAACATTTCTGAATTCACCTATGTAAAACAAACAAACGAAAAGATGTAATCGGGAAAATATGATCACATCCTAGAATCTAAAAAACACCGCCAACCTGTAGCAACCAACAAAACAGTCCATTGCTTGTTCTATCGATGCCGTGATCATTACATGACCAGATGTTCCCAAATTAAAACCCCATCCAAAAATGAACTTAAGGAATGGTTCAAGAAGAACAATAGATGCTGGAAATGTGGTCGTGCCTCTCATTCTTCTGCTGATTGTAGTCTCAGAAAGCCTTGTCCAGAATGTGGGGAACTTCATCTCCAGGTGCTGCATTCTATAGCCAAGGAGAACAGAACACAACCGCAGAGTGAAGTCTACCTGTCCCAGTCATTTAGTCGTGTGTTATTAAAGATTGTCCCGGTTGTCCTTTGGAATGGCGGCATTTCGCTCACGCTATATTGGATGATGGTTCTGTCTGATCTATGATCTTACCTGCAGCTGTTCAACATCTTCAACTCAAGAAGGAAGAGGAAAATCAGATCTGACCTGAGCAATGTCGAAGGACACAAAGTTCAGTTTGAAATATCCCCATTATCAGATCCAAGAGTGTGTTATCACAGCAATGAGGTCCTCACTGCAAGAGAAATCGACCTGATTATTCAGACTTATCCAGTCCACTCTCCAGCGATGCTACCCTTACCTCCAATTCAATTCAAGTTTATTTATATAGCACATTTAACTTCAGCTGACCAAAGTGCGTCACATAAAAGTAAAAAAACAACAAATATACAGATAACAACG